>JXWZ01014249.1:0-58541 GCA_000956215.1 Anopheles farauti No. 4 | reverse complement strand
TTCCTAATTCTAGTTTTCTACACCGTTTGGTGTGTCTTTTCATCATGTCCTCACCGCAATGAACCGACCAGGAGATAAATACGAACGAAGGAAAGCCGAATGGATAGCATAACGAAGAGTTTTTTTTTTGTTATCTTCCAGCGAACGCAACATTGCAACAAGCAGCTTCCATATCACATATCACAATGATCTCACCGCACAGTTCTTGCTCATGTCTTCTTTATTTTCGCTCGGATTGATTGTGTGCTCTCTGTTACTCCTGGTACTCCTACTATTCCTAGAAACAACCGGCGAAACTAAATAAAAAGAAAGGAATTTTGACTTACGCAACTAAAGGGGGGAGTAGTAACCGTGAATTGATCATCCTGATTCTTTTGCTACCCGTTAACGAAACTGTATATAAAAACAAATAAACAATCATACATAACACTCTCACTATAAATGTCATCTAGTATTCCAGCGACGCACAGCGACAGAAGGCTTTTAGCCCCATCAACGCCTTTCCTTGCTTGGGTTGCTTTGCTTGCAAAGATTTTCAACTTCTAATACAACGAAACGAAGACTACCGGTGTATAAAACAATTTAACACACGCTGAATCGAAAACAATCGATCGGGGTTCGATGAACCGCGCCTACACAATGTTCGATGTCGCTTATAACTAAAGTAGTAAACAGACAGAAATACCATCACAAACAGAACACAGGCAGGACCACTGTAAGCTTGTAGGTTTTGTTTTTATGAACGCAGCGTTGGATGCCTTCGTCGCAGTTCCCAAGCCGATTCGAAAGGAGGGCCGCCAATATAGCCAGCGGCAAATGCACCGAGGAAGATTAGATCGGAACGAGCGAGTTCTCACCCAGCGCACAATTCCAAAGCGTTTTTCACGTTTTCACTCGATTTTTCCTAACCCTAACGTGACCCAGACGTGAATATGCTTTTTGCAACTTCAAATTCATGATCAATGTACAGTTAACATTCAACTTAAAAACGGAAACAAAGGTTAACAATAAGCCAAAGTAAGAATCAGAAGCCAAGAACCAAACGCAAAACAGTGGAATCATATAAAAGTGTAAAATAAACACGGGATGATGTTCGAGGATAAATTGAGATGCGCACTACTGATAAACTGATAAACCGTAACGCGTGTGAACTGTGACTGATACTTTCATGTTAGCAAACCTCGTCATCCCCGGGTGGTGGGAACCAACCATCAACACCACCGCCTGCCGCAGCAGCCGCGTACGGGATGGGAAGTCGGCGTGCTTCCACCGCACAGATATTCGCTGAACCTGGAGGGGGTGATTTCATCATCCTGAGTTGTGTTTTCATTTGTTTGTATCCTTGCTACTCTAGTCTCTAGTAGCTGCCGGGTGCGCCGCCACCGAACTGATTAGGGTTGTAAAACTGTGGCATTCCCTAGAAGAAATTAATTGGCAATGAGTACAGAACAAGTTTAGGTTCCACATGGGATACGAAGTTTTAAAAAAACCTACCTCCGAGCCGTCGTTAGACGGTGATCCGTGCGGGTTTGCTCCTGCAGCCGGGTTGGGTGTACCTCCGGGGACAAAAATGCCACCGGGAGCGTTAGGCAACGTTGGTACCGCCGGTGCAAGCACCGGTTCCGTGGGTTTGCTCGGTGCCGCGCCCGATGGATTAAACACATCCACGTATGAACGCTTCAGCGCTGTGGTTGCGCGGTAAGAAAGTAAGGAACATTTATTAATTAATATCCGATCGCTAATCCGAATCCGAATAAACCGTTCGTATAAGTTCGACACTCAAAGCAACATTGACTTACTTCGATTGCGCTGCATTTTGTACATGTTCGACTGCAGCGTGGGCACTTTCGCGGGTTCCTGTGTGGCCGGACCGGATGCGGTGGCGGGCGCGGCGATAATACCGGCCGGAACGTTCGATTGCATCATTCCGCTGGTTCCACCGTTCGATGCTGGGACCGTTCCGGGTGTGGGTCCTTGCTGAAAAGCGTGCGCACCGTGTCCGGATGGGTCGGCTGGCGCTGGCATTCGAGGAACCGATGTGATGGCCCCTTGTGGTGGTCCCATTTGCGGTGTATTGGCACCAGCTGCAGTCGGAATGAGGTCCGACATCTTGGGCGGTGGTTTGTAGGCTTCTGTCTCCGCCTCGTTTTCGTCCGTATTCACCCAACGCTTCGATACCTCATCCCAGACAATCTACCGATAAGATGGAACAGAAAATGAAACAAATCAATTCGAAATTCTCATTACTGTAGGTTATACGAATATTCAATCTTCGCTCATTTACAGCAACTATAAAATAGATACAAGCCGAATCCACAAAACAATTCTAGTCGGCTTTAATCTAAAGCTTTGTACCAATCCTCATTCCACATGCTTACCAAGACCAAAACCTACTCATCCACAAAAGTTGTATAACTGTCGAAAAGCTTAACGGTCACAAGAGGGACCTATAATCCTCTGATTGTTTAGTGCAGTATTAGCATAGATTGTGTTACGTACCTTTGGATTTTTATCATCGGGCAGTATCATCTGATTTTTCGGCTTCAGAGAAAATTTATTCCAGATTCCGCCGAACCATCCAGATCTGAAATGGTAAGCACATCAGAATGCATCGTATTAAACCTCTACCCGACCTATCAAAGCAAGCCATCGCTTGAACTTTTGGAATCGTGATTATACCCTTGTGCTCCTCCGCTGGCGCTGCCGGCTGCAGACTTTCCATCTTTTCCAGCCGCTATCGGTGATTTTTTCGCCTGAGATGGAAGGTTCGTCGGTTGCGGTTGTTTGCCGCCGGGTCCCATTGGCTGTGACGCTCCGCCATTCGGTCGCTCGTCGTCCATCTCATTGCCGAAACCGGGCCGTTTTGTGACAGAATTGGGCATTGAGATCATCGGTTTCGGTGCCTGTTAATAAATGTTTTTTTTTTACATTTCACGAAATAAAGAAAACCCAATCAGTCACGGTGGTATAGAAGAAGCTACTGTTAGCGAAAGAATGGGAGATTGAGATTTGACAAGCAGACGATTCATAACCAAAATATATAAAGAATATGGAACAGTATTGTGAAACACAAACCGGAAAAATTCAACAAAAAAGCGCACTTAACTCACGCGGAAACTAGGGTGGAAGGAATGTCTAATGCAAATCGAAAAGCGAACGGGAAGCACAAACAAAAGCCTAAAATTATTAAAGTATGTTACTTTCAAAAACACTTTGAATCTAAATGTACGCTTCGCTAAGCACTGCTGTTTTAAATGTTAGAAACGTGCTCCATTTAACAAATGCAACAACTTGGTTTCTCCAGCACAACTTGCAAACCCCATCTAGAACGGTTCATCAATCGCATATGTCAGCGCGGTCCGTTCGGGGCGTCTACGGCGCAAAGTGCCGAGATCCGTGCCCTCGAAGTAATCCCGAATGCCCTCATCAATGCCATCCTTTCCCCCTTCAGCAGATCGCTGATTGTCCCCACTAGCATCCAGCAGCTCGTCGGTGCTTTCGCCACTGTAGTTGTAATCCTTGAAGCGGCTGCAGAACGGCATATCGATCGGATACGTGCCATTGTAGACTACGTCCCGGTTGGCAAGGAATCCTTCCCGCCGGCTGCGTGCCGTGAAAAGGTACGCCTTCGATAGCTTTACCGCTTTACCGTGCCGTTCCGCGGGGGCATCGCGTGCGGACCACATATCACGCCCGGTGTTGGTGCTCGGTACTGCTGCAGCAAACTTTCGGCGCTTCTTGCGCAATTTGCGTAACCCTATTGGTGGTTGCTCCGGAACATGTGTTAGTACACTACCGAACTGCACGCGCTTCGATGGTGCAAACGTATTTCGCTGCAATTGCTGGCGTGCGGTCGTTTTAGTAGCAGCATTGCGTTGAAGTAGGCGACGCTGTTGTTGTTGTTGGTGCTGGTGTTGCAGCTGCAGTTGCATGTTAGCACAGTAATCACCGCGAAATGTTTCCGAGAGCGGCGAACTAGTGCCGCTACTGGTACGATTGACAAAACGATCGCTTACAGCGTTACTTACGCACGCGTCTCGCTGCAGCCGATAGTCATACGTGGGACCATTGCTACCCGGCACCAAGCGAGCGGTTCCAGCGCCGGGTGACGGTGAGCACGAACTTCGATCACAATCCGGCTGATGCTCGTCATCTTCCTCATCGTCTTCATCCACCTCCTCGTCATGCTCATCGTCTTCATCGTGGTGGTATTGATGAAGCTGCTGTTGCTGCTGCCATGAATGTTCCTGCGTGTGTAGCTGCATTCCGAGTGTTGCGAAGTAAGGAAGTAAGCGTTTACACAGTTGTGTGCGTGTATGTGTATGAATATGTGGATGTGTGCACACCAAATCATACAATTCAAACCATACATAATGGGGAGGACGAAGCAAAATAATGCAATAAAAATATACACACACAAACATTTCATGAAAATTAATAAAATAAAAAAAAACAATACCATCCTAGTGGCAAACAAAAAAAATTATTTTTTCCAATAAAATCCGCGAAAAGGGTGAAATCATAAAAATGCCTACAAAAAATGCCGTCCCTATCGGAAGTTTTAGAGCGTTAATAATCTATTCACCTCACTACTACCAGCAGCGCCCCAGTATCCTCCATCGTAGGCCGGTACGCTTTGTTGCAGGATTTCGTTGGATGGAGGAGCGGGCGTGAAAAAGTTAGCTCCACCCGAGTGTTGCTGCTCTTGCTGCTGGTGCTGTTGCTGCTGTTCGTAGCTATTGTACTGACTGTATTGTTGCTGTTGTTCGTAGCTGTCCGAGTGTGGGATACCCGCTTGTTCGCTCGTTGCGCCATCCACCAACGATTGCTGATTGATCGATTCGTAGCCTTGGTCGTAGGTTGGAGGGATCGGATTCGTTTCGTACGTGGCAGCGTTATGTTGCAATGCCTGATACTGTTGATCATGATCTTGTGGCATCTGTTGTTGTTGCTGCTGCTGTTGATCACTGTACTGCAAGTTGAGCTGGCCAAGCTGTTGATTGATCTCAGTAAACTTCTTGTTAATGTCGTTTATCTCCTCGGCAGAAAATGGCTCTTGCACACCGGCAGTTACAGTTTGCGTTTGATCCACACCATATCCGTAGCTGCCATAGTCGTACGTCATCTGACCATCGCTAACGTTATTATAGTTCGAAGCACCGTTTGACGTCTGACAAAATAACAATAACACAAAAACATATCGTTAATGAGCATACTTTAGTGAAAATAAGTGATTAAAACAATCCTTACGCTATTGCCGCTGAGGACCATTTCGTTCAGCTGCTTTAACCACTGCGGGTCTTCAACGTTTGCGTAAATATTACCCCTGCCGGTATTGTCGACCGACTCATCCAATGCCTTCTCCATCACCGGATCGTAGTACTTCAGTCGATCGCCAAGAGTATACACCTAGAAATGCTCAACACGCGTTAAAAAAGCATCAAAGCGTACGAGCGTACCAGACATCACAATACACTTACTTTGCGCACAAACTCTGCATCAAATCTATACGGATCGTGCTGAATTTGTTCAGCTATCTGCTCCATGTACAGCAAGCATTTGAGATGCATTCCCTGATCGAGCATACGGCAAGCCAGAAGGTATTTGTAACGCTGAAAATAAAATGATTTTTAATAATAGAATATTCATTTTTTTGCAAACCCCAGTAAAAAATTGAATATTTCATTTTTCTTTTCTGTTTGAGTCGAACTTATTTTTGGCTGAGACCTTTTTACGTTTCTTTTTTATTAATTACTGCTAATTTAAACGAATTACACGTATAAATTATTTCATTTTAGAATTCGCTATGTCAAACTCTCATAGCCTTACGTTGAGTCGCCATCCGCCAGTCCGATTAATGCAAACAATTATCTACACAGTCTAGGAATAGAGAGTGCTATGATACTGCACTACCGATCAAAACCAGATTGATTGATTTAATTCATAAATAATTAATATATTATTTATAAAAATAGAATGTCCGAAAGAATACGCCATATTTTTTGCAAACAAATAAATTTAGTGCGGCATTGCTTCTACTTCCTAAAACGTTTTACAACTCTTCGCATGAATAATTAAACTGCCAATAAAAAATCATCCTAATCCCGTGGGGTTGTTCAGCACCATCATGCATCTCCACCGGCGTACATACCTGCAATTCCGTGATCGAATAACGATCCTCGTTCAGCGACCGTGCGTACTCGTATATTTCCGTCATCATAATCGACTCGTTGGTTGACAGCTCGCGGAAGTTACGATTATGGTGGGCTGCACCGAGCAGAACCAACCGCACGGTCCCGTTGTTAACGGTAGCCGCATCCTGCTTTACGTCGGCAAACCGACTGAAGGCCACATCGGACAGGAGGTAGCAAAAGTGGGCTGCATACAGATCGCCCCGGTTGAGCAGCGTGTCGCCAAGCGTGGTGATCGATTTCTTGATCAACTCCGGTTTGGCAGAGCTGTTCGACATCAGCATTGCCAGATGCGGCCGCCAGTCTCCCCACTTTTCGTCCAAAACGCTCTGTTTTAGAGAAATTTCAGCTTAAATGATAATATTTATTACAATTTCGAGAGTAAATTTCAACCTACCGTCACGGATGCCGGGGTACGTCCACTCAACAGTTGATACAGCGTCTGCAGGGGATCGTTCAGTGTTAACTTGTTGGCAAACTTCATCATAACGTTCGCATGCTGCCGGGAGTCAACCTTCGAGGCGAGGAACAGTGCGTGACCCCAAAGATTGTGTTCGGTGGCCCATTCGAGCGCTTCACCGATATTACCGTACAGCAGATAGCTGCGGAATTTATCGGTGATTTCAATCTCCGTGAGGGCTTTCGGATTCGCATCCGGTACCAGTTCCTTAGACGCGTCATCATGCAATAAGGCAACGGCAGTGTCTTCACCATCACTGTCCGCCCCGTCATGCTGCTGTGCGTCGGCTTCTCGTCCACCATCGGCGGCAGGCTGCGACAAGGAAGAGTTCCGACCACTTATATTAGCCGAACGTGTCACACTGGCTTGCACCGACTCGAACGGATAATCTTCCTTGTTTCGCATCAGCAGCTCCGAGATGTCCGTGCCGACGAATGTCTGCAAAATGTGTTTTTAAAATGCTCGTTTATTACGTTGCTTGCGGAAAGAGGTGCCAAATTAAATCAATCCAACTTACGCCATTTTGCCGTAGTAACAATATAATGTAGTTCCACAGCAAGGCGAACGAGCAGCGATTCACGCCGGCGGCTAGTGATGACGAATGCAAACTATTGATTGAATTTCCACGCGACTTTATCATCGCTAGCGCACCACTATACGGTGGGCCTTGGCGCAGCTGTTCTTCGCAAAACTCGATGACTGACTTTTTATGGGTCACACCCTTAACCAGCGGCCCCGGGTAACCGTGGAATAGTTTTCTGCTAGCGTCATGAAATCCTGAAAAGAAATAAATCATAAAAAGTGTTATTTTCTAATACATTACATAGAAGAAAAATAAAATAAACCTTTTTTTTGACAAAAGATAAAAATAATCGTTTTGCGCAAGAAAATTGTCTTTTGAAAATAAAATAATGATCAAATGAAAATAAAATAATGATTTAAAAAAATACGCTACGAAAACTTCTCCATTACGTATAAAAAAACCCGGAGAATTTGGCATGCACTGCCTCAGAATGCTTCTTCACATTTTCGTTCCATTTTTGTTGCAAACTTTCAACGTCAGAATGTGAAAGCATTCTTTGTCAATCTGTCAGACTTATTCCTGTACAAATGCAACGAAGTAGGCTGATATTGAGATAGGTAGAATCACATTAAAATTCAAATAGCGCCGTACGTTGCCGAAACATACAGCGCGGAAACATAAGTTTTCGTTATCTATCATAAGGGGGTTTCTATTGAATCTCACTTACCTAGACTGTAGATCTTCACAGTGTCCGCCATGCCGTTCATGGTCAATCGATTCTTGGTGGAGATGAGCAAACCGGCGGAAACATTTACGATCGGATGAATTTCGGGAAACTTTCGTGGTGTCAAGCGTTCCGGTTCCATCATCGACATCTCGGTGGCCGGGTCCGGTTTGATAGAAGATGCATCAATTTGGTCGATTCTAAGAGTGATGCGAGAAGATTGTGAAACTGGTATTAGTTGAAGCGTGCACAATTTTTCCCGCGCATTTCATGGTCCGGTAATACAGAAAAGACTATTTTTCTTCTGATAGAAGGTTTGGTGTGCGAACCAAAAAGGACTACGCAGAACCAATGTACAAACCCTAGCGACGATCATGACAGTCATCAATCGAGAAAAAGCTGTACATGCACCCATTTCTTCAACTAAATCAATACATATGGATAAAAGGAGAGACAAAAGTATCGTTACGTAAATAATATCAAGCAACAAGATGTTCATGCACTACAATATGAAAACAAGATTTCCCAAAATAACAATACAACAACCAGTAAAAAATAAACAAAAACTAATACATTCGTCATGCAGATGCAGATCGTCCTGCTATTCAAAGTGTGTTACCAAACAACTACCGGAGAATCAAATGTAAAGCATGAATGAAAGTGAAAAGCGCTGTAAATTTTCCCCGCAAACAGAAGATTGAAGGAAGATAGACAAATAAGAAGGAAACGAAACGAAATGTATCGCTAAATGGAAGAAAATAATGAAATGATAAAATTGAAAAGCACCTTGGTTGAAAGTATCCGCCCGCCTCGCTATGATACGTTCGGTCCATTGCCAACGACGTATTGGCTCGCTGGTGGTGCTGCTGTTGCTGCTGATGGTGGAGGAGCGTTTGCTGTTGGTATGCATGCGCATGCTGGAACATCGGTGGCAGTGAAGACGGCTGACCGGACATGTCGGTCAGGTAGGTTTGATCGAGTAGCGAACCGGGACCGGCAACGATACCGCCCGTGGCAGCGGCCGACGGTAGCGATTGGTTATTGAAATGCCGATGGTACTCCTCGGGATTATACAAACCGGGAGGATGCATAAACGGTGTGGTCCGATTAAACCTGCAGGATGAATAAAACGCGACACACACACATACACACCAAGGTGGAAACATTACACTTGCTTCTTTTATTTTTTTCAGCTATACGGAAAAAGACACTGCTGTACAGGTGAGACCTTATACCATTAGAGAAAATTTTCGGAAAACTCCGTGCCCCATATTGTTTCAGGAGGCGCAAGCATTTGAATTGCGAAAATAAATTAATAAGCCAATTTACGAGTCCATGGTGTAATAAATTGCTCCCCCATCCACTTAACACCTTTTCCTGCAGTGAAGCATTGAAAAAACGGGAACAACGTGCGGCGTGTGCTAAAAAGTGCAGTAAATGCGATTGATAGAAGCGAAATAAGCCCTTGGCTTCAAGCTTCTTAATTCCACAAAAAAAAGGAAATGCGATTCGTCCAAAAAAGTGCGAAATAAAAAGGAATGAACATGATTTTCCGGTCGTATTAGGTAGCATGAGATGATGATCATTATGTAATGCCAACCAAATGATGATGATCAGCTGCTGTATGATTGCAGTTTGTGATGATTTTTTTAAAATCTAATTCCATTTTCCCGCTCTGGATTGCAGTACCCTGGTAATAGAGCAGCAGCAGACGGTTACGAACAGAAAATAAATTAAAGTTAAGTAAGAAGAAGTTAAAACAGAAAGAAATACAATCCACGCGCTAATGAAGAACAATTAATAAGTGTAATGTAGCAGATGTTCGGTCGTTCGGGAAATTGCAGATCGGAAAGGTTTGATAGAAAGGCCAGAGAACAATATACACTCGAAAAATTTAGTCCACACACGCAACACAGGAAACCCATAAAAAATCCACACGTTTCTTAGAGTCACACACATTTTCTCGAGTCAACCCTGCCAATGAGGGGTCTGCTGGTTGGATGATAAATTAAATGTACCAGAAGGGCAAAGTTCATAATATGTATAATTTCGTTTTAATTGATTAAATCTTTCATTACCATAGCATAAGCAATCGGTTGCATAGAACTAACTTTGCCTTTCTTTTACTTTAGTAGACACTGCTGATGCTGTTGACGATGAGATCTTTCAATAATTGGAAAAACTATCGTGTATCAAATCATAGTAGAAGAAAGATATCAATGCTAATCTATATGAATGAGCAAATCACTTCGAGAACTTTATGTACGTATTTGACTTTGTTTTATCAAAATTTAATCTGGACCATCTCATCCCAGCAATAAAGACTGATGGAAGAAAATGGTAAATATCCTTTACGATCTGTATTTAAGAGTTATATAAGTTTCAGTTTCAATTCAAGATCCAGTACTAAAAAGATACCATCCAGCATACGTAAAACTTTATAATATCATCTCTTCTATTACGCTCACCATCAGACAATTGCAGAGCACCTTTATCGTCAAGTAATGAAAAATATCCTATTTGACCCCATGGAGCGGATAAAGATTACCCATCACACATAAAACACACACACACACGCTCACAAACGTACCCACACACGTACAAACACCACGTTCCGACGGTGGTTCCGTTGGTTTGCTTACCGTTCTTTGTCGTTGGCTGAACTGCGCCCGGAGTGAACCGATTCGCGCCCATCAGTTGTCAATCGATCGCGCTGCATTTGGCTCGCCTGCATCTGTGCGTAGTACGTGCGATACCATTCGGCGTAGGCTTGCGGGTTCGTGCGTCGCAGCTGCTCGTAATATTGCTGGTGCTGAGCGTAGTAGCTGTACGGATCGTAGTACCCGCTGGAAGGCCCATAGGAACCGGCAGCACCGGCTATACCATAGCCAGCCGTTGCTCCTGCCGCGCCCATGTATTTGCGGTCCTTCTCCTTCCGATCGTCCCGATCGCGGCTGTCTCGGGCACGGTCTCGTTCAGTTCCGTTTCGGCTGCCCGTACGATAATCCTCCGGATCGTAGCGACGGTCGTGACGATCCCGACGCTTTTCCCCGTCACGGTAGCGATCATCTGTGGAAGCACAACCGGGATATAAAAAAGATAAATCAAAGAAAAAATTTTTGACTATTCCATTAAAATTTTTATCGTAAAGAAGCTTAAGCGTCACCTTTAGGCTTGGTAGGTGTAACTGCCTACTTGATATTGTAGTAGGAAATGGAAGGTATCAGCAATGATAGTCATAGGTTAGTAAGGACGACGCAAACCAGCATATGAACCGTAATCGCCTCCTTTTGCGACAAATCGAAATTCACGGTAAATATGTTCACCGATCATTCTTCGACTCGGTGCGTTCTATCACAAGCAGCGTTGCGTTGAATATGAATGATAATTATATGCAACAGTTACTTCCGGTGGTACATTTCTGACACGAAGTGCAAGCAGATAACCAATCAGCACAATAGAGGGAAGAGAGAAACGAAACGAAACGAAAGGGTTCGATTACCAAACAGCTAGTCAAAATCGACAAAAAATAAACGACATGCATTACGATGCATGTTACGAGGGGAACTTTCCGGTTCATCCATAATAAACGACATGGCTTCGGTACCAGTTTGCTGACGGGGTCCGATCGCGAGACTTCACTGCAGTCGGTGTGTTAAGGTGTTACTGCATTGTTCAGTATTGGGTGATCTTCGTCGAGTGAATATACGTTAAATAATTTCTATTACGCTTTTAGAAGGCTTGGTTCTAGAAAAATGGTTCTGACGGAATTTTGCGCGAATAGGTTCGTTTACACTCGTGATTTGTTTTCCCCCACAAAAAGAATTGCAAATTGATCTACATTTGAACAAAACCATCGTCTTAGACCATCAACGATGGAAGACCTGCTGCACGATAAGCGCTTCTTTCCACAACTTCCGGACCATGGCCCACTGGCACCGTATCGCAGTGGGGCAACCATCGACTGGCGTAAGATACGCCTCACCTTCATCGATCGTCGTGGGCTCGAGTTGCAGCACCAACTCTACCGATTATTTCGCACCAGCGCTCCATTCATATGGGGTCGATCGGTGCGTGACCTGCCAATGGACGAGAGACGCCGATTGGCGATG
The DNA here is from genome assembly GCA_000956215.1 of Anopheles farauti No. 4. Classification (NCBI taxonomy): domain Eukaryota; kingdom Metazoa; phylum Arthropoda; class Insecta; order Diptera; family Culicidae; genus Anopheles; species Anopheles farauti No. 4. The sequence continues at coordinate 46,531 of JXWZ01014249.1, read as the reverse complement.
GTTCAGTTACAACATCTGCAGCGCGAACGTCTCTTCACCTACGAAGCGTTCACCGAACGACCCGATCTTGCCTTCTTGTATTACGTCACCATCGCCGAGTACGATATGTCGCTGCTGGTGAAGCTCACCGTCAACTATTTGCTGTTCACCGGCGTTATTCGCATGTTCGACACACCCGACCATCGGTTGGCGCACGTTATCGAGCAAACCGAGCTGGGGCAGATTACGGGCTCGTTCGCGCTAACCGAGGTAGCCCACGGTACGAACGTACGTGCGATACGGACAAGCGCAACCTACGATACCGTCGGTCGTGAATTCGTCCTCCACACGCCCGACTTCGAAGCGGCCAAATGTTGGGCGGGTAATCTGGCCAAAAGCTGTACGGACATGATTGTCTGGGCGCAGCTGTACACGGCAGACGGGCGCTGTCACGGTGTGAACGGGTTCTTGGTTCCGATACGCGATCGGTACACTCTCCAAACGTTCCCGGGGCTGATGGTGGGCGATCTGGGTGATAAGGCTGGCCTGAACGGTGTAGACAACGGGTTTGTACTGTTCCGTCACTATCGCATTCCACGGGAGAACTTACTGGCACGATTCGGCGATATTAATGCCGTCACGGGAGAATACGAGTCCGTGATAGCAAGTGCCAACGAACGCTTTGCCCTTTCGATGGGTCCGCTCGTGCTGGGACGGGTCAGCATCTGTGCCGTGTCACAAACACTGCTAGCAAAAGCACTTACGATCGGCATTCGATACTCAGCTGCCAGACGCCAGTTTGGACCAACGCTGGACGCCCAAGAGTTGCCCATTCTCGAGTACCAGTCACAGCAACACCGACTACTGCCACATCTTGCCACCTGCGTGGCACTGAAGCTGTTCAACGTATGGTTTGCACGCGTCTCCGGAGAAGCGCAGGTCCGGATGCTGCGTGCCGAAGCAATCGACAGCGAGCTCCTGCTGGAGGTGCACATCATAGCGTCCGCTGTCAAACCCCTCTGCAGCTGGGCAGCGCGGGACGGTATTCAGGATGCCCGGGAGGCTTGCGGTGGTCACGGTTACCTACGCATGGCGGGACTCGCCGATCTGCGGGCGGATAACGATGCAAACATTACGTACGAGGGCGAAAACAATGTGCTGCTGCAACAAGTCTCCCAGCAGCTGATAAGCATTCGCACCAGAGGTGATTATGGGGCTTTCGCGCTCATGTCCCCGCTGGGATCGATGCAATTCTTGTCAGAGTACGTACGTATAATGCAGCAACGGTTCGTGTGCAACACGGTGGAGCATGTGAAAGATCTTCAAGGTAGGGCAAAGCAGTGCAGTGCTGTATTGATACGATAATAACACGAACATGTTTGCTTTCAGCCATACTAGCCACGATGGATTGGCTTACAGCTTACATGCTCGAGCGTACCTACCGCAGAACACAAGATTTGCAAAAAACAAGCGACAACAATTTCGTCGTGCGAAAAGATACTCAAATTTTTTACGCCAAAGATCTTGCCATCGTTTTCGGGGAGGTACTGTCATACCAGCCGATCTGTTACCGTTAAATCCGATCCATCTTAACACATCTTTTACTTCTACCGGTAGCGCACAATATTCAAAGCGTTTTATGATTTCCTCCCAACGATGGAGCACGGTGCCGAGCAGCTCTATCTCACACGGCTAGCTCAGCTGTACGGCACTACGCTGTTGCACAAACATATGGCCACTCTGCAGAGTGCCGGGTACGTCCCAGGTAGTACGTTGCCGCTGGTACAGGAAGCAATCCTGCAGCTGCTACCCATCGTCAAGCGTGATGCCGTAGCGATGGTGGACTCCCTGGCACCGCCAGACTTTGTGCTCAATTCTCCGCTCGGTGCCAGCGATGGTGACATCTATACCCGGATGGAGTCGGAGATAATGGCCGGTACAGAAGTCACCGGTCGCGCTAGCTGGTGGCGTGAGATACTGGGCACTGCTAAGCTATAACCGATGATTGAAAACGACAACTTCCAGCGCCCCACGAAGGTCTTACGGTTAGCATAACATTGGCGTGTTTGGATAGCAATAAAATTAGAGCAAAATGTTAGAAAAGCGACACCTCGAAAGGCATTGAAAAACCGCTTGACTATTTTACACGTAATGAAGTGCAATATTGCTTACCTCAGTGAGACACAAAGGGAAATATTCGAGAGGATGAAATATTTTCATGTTCTTCATTCAATTTGTCTTTTATATATTTTTTAGAAAGAATATATATCTTTCTAAGAAGACTTGATACTACTCGTCACCTACATATTCATAGGCCTACTAGATTTTGACTTTCAAGAATCATACACATTTGTGGTGAACTGTAGGTATGAATTGACAATTAAATACTTCTAAAATTGCTCTTGCAATTTCTTATCTGGCCACTCTGGTTTCCCAATTCGAATTTGTCTCAAAACACAATGATCTTGTAACGAGCCACAGAATACTATGCGTCGTCGTTTCGCTACCTTCAACGTGTAATTTTTTACACTCACCTTTCCGTCGGTCATCGCCTCGGTAGCGATCGGAACGTTCCTTCTCTTTGCGCTGCCGGCGTTCGAGAGTGTCCCGGTCACGTCCACCAGCACCACCACCACGGCCATCGTCGACCGGTCCCCGCTCATCCCGCTTGCGGTAGTAGTCGTCGCGCGTCGAACCAGTGTACCGTTTGTCATCTTTCTCGTATCGGGTCGATCGTTCGGTTTCGTACTTCGAACCGTCGGTTTCGTAGCGACTTTCGCGATCGTACTTACTGCTGCGCCCACCGTAGCGTTCACGATCGCGGTCGTATCTGAGGAAAGGGATGGAAATGGTAAAGATTTCATGAAAATATGCTTTCCCGTGCATAGATTTACAGGGTTTCGAATCATATGAGGAAACATTCGCTGAAGAGAATGTTTCAACCGGTTAAGTGAATTTTACAATCATATAAGGGAAATCGTGCAAGCATAATGGAGAATTTTACAATCATATATAAGAATGTAACATGTTGCCAGGCAAACCGTGCAAGCACGGTGGAGAACGTTACATTTTTTAAAGGAGCAAGCTTTGAATCTTTCTAATGGAGCTGATTGCAAAATACAGCGGTATAATTTATGCACGAGAAATAACATTTAAGTAAAATGTTGAAGGATGTTGCCTGCGCGGAATAAGATTTTCAAAGCACTAATATACATTCAAGTTTTTCATTTATGGAGCTTCACATTTAGTGCTACAAAGCGACGATAAAATCCTGCCTTTGCTTTACTCTTCCTTTTGTTTGTTATAATTTTTCTATTATCGTAAGATCCTAGTACAACATTTTCTTTTCGTTTTAAACGAATGAACTGAAAAATCAGAATAACCATATCATATATCGTACCTGTTTCGCTCACGATCACGATCGCGGTAGTCGTAGTCGCGATCCCTGTCACGGTCCCGTTCACGATCACCGCGATCGCGATCTCGATCACGTCCATTGTCCTTGCGTCCTTTGTCCTTGTCTCGATCGCCTCCGGTGCGTGTGGAATGACGCGTGCGTTCGTGCCGATTGTGGGAGCTGGATTGATCTGCTGCCCCACCACCACTCCCACCGATGCTGGTTTCGCGTTCACGGCGACGCCGCTCATGTTCACTGTAATCGGAGTCCTCCGTATCGTAGCGATCGCGCGAGCTTTTGCTCTTGTTTGAGCGCCGCAGCGCGTCATCTTCCCGACGGCCACCTTTAGCACTTGCAGCACCGTAAAACCCACCCTTATCGCTGTCGTCCGCCGTGGATGTGTTAGATGGTTCCTGCGGAGCCACGCGCGACGTCTCGACGATGGAGTTCGATTCCTGCTCGACGGCCCCGATCACGGGACCGGCAGCGGAAGCACCGGAAGCGACCACTACGGCCATTGGCGGTTCAGCATTTCCACCCACGAGCGATTCCTCGCGCCGATCGTCCGGATTTTCACCATCCATCACAAGCTCACGCTGCTCGTCGGGTATGTCAAGCGATGCCACCGCTCCCAGTCCTACCAATCCGGCAACGGAGTTGCTCGTAGCGATAGGTCCGACGACAGGTCGTTCGTTTTCCAATGAACCTCCACCCGGAACAACGCGCTGCTGCTGCTGCTGCTGCTGCTGCTGCGGTTGCTGTTGCTGCTGATTGTGATTATCGTCCTCTCCCGGCACGCGGTATAGATTACGATCACTCATATCCACCCGCTCGTGATGGTGATGATGACTGCTACCGTGGTGGCTGTGGTGGTGATGGTGCGGATGATGCACATGATCGTTCCGCATCACCGAGGTCGGCGGCATGGTGGAAATCGACGATGTCGGCGTGGCGTCCGACACTTCACCATCCGCTTGACGCTCCCGCGACAGATCGGAAGCATTTTGTAGATCCATACCGGGGACCATCCGATCCAGCCCGGGCGGTGGTTCTGGATAGCTTTGCCCGGCGGCGGCGGACAACGGTTGCGGAGCATTCGGCGGTTCCGGTTGCGTTTCGTTCTGTCCGGGTACGTAACGTGATAAACCGGGCGGTGGTAGACGCCCATCGTTCGCGTCACTGATCGCGTGCGGATGACCCCCTGGCGGAACGGTCATTCCGGTACCGATCGGAGAGGGTGCCTCCACGCCATACCCATCCTCCGACAGATGGCCCGTCTGCAGATACTGATTGCGATCGTTGTTGGGAGCAATTTCTTGATTTTCCACCTGATGCGGTTGCTCACGTTGCACCGTTGCACCGGTATGTTCGATGAGAATTTCCTGATTTTCTGGCGTTAGCGTTTCGACGTTCGTTGCTTCCTCCGGGACAGCTGACGGTTGCATCAGCGTCAACTGCTGCTGCTGGTAGAATGTTGGCGGTTTAGGCACAGCGGTCAATGTAGCTGCTCCTCCCAGGCCGGGCGTTGTGACATGCGATCGACCGGTAGTTCGCTTGAAAGGATTCGAGGACGCAATTTGCATCGCTTTCGGTGGTGGTCCGCCCACCATCGTCGGATTGTCGCCCGGTGGTGGTGGCAACGGTGGCGTCGTGGACGATTCCTTCGACTGGTGCGTCAGTGATTCATTCACCAGCGGGCCCGCTGCAGCGGCCGTTCCCGCAATCGACGGTGGTGGCGGGGGGAATGCACTTTCCGTCGGTTCCTGCTTGATGCTCAGTGCCTCCAACACCTCGTCGAGTCGATCGGGTACACCTGCACCTCCAGTGACGGCCGGATTGCTTTTTTCCACCCCAATCGCTTCCTCCGCCATGATGGAATGCGATGGTACCGCCCTACCCTCCCCGGATGGATCACTCTCCAGTGAACGATCACCCGACGAAACCTGACTTTCAATTGACCACTGCGGCGAAAGAGTCTCGGTCTTCAGGCGCTGCAGCTGAGCATTGACCGGTTGTGCGAGCTCTTCCGTCTGCTGCGTTTGAGGTGAAGGGTCTTTAGGTGGCGTGTTCACGTCCGGTACGGTTTGTGGTAACTGTTTCGGCGCATCCGGCACGGTCCAGTTCCAGCTGTTGCCCGCAGACGTGTCGAAGCTGTCGGAAATCGTCTGACTGAAGGTCGGTATGAGATGGGGTGTCGTCGAGGTGGGCGGATGTGATGGAGGACGCTGCGACGATGGTGCAGTTGCTGCTGTATTAAAGAAGCTAGCCGGCGGTCCGTACACCGGTTGCGATGGTGGAACGAAACCAGCGGTGGCAGAAAACGGTGGCACCTGCATCGGTTGCGAAGTGTTGTAGTTTGGCAGATAGTTATGATTGTGCTGATCAATCTGGCCCCGGTTCGCTACACTATCCATATACATTCCGCCCGTGGGCAGAGAATTTATCTGCGGGTGGTGCTGTTGTTGGTATGCATGAATTTGCTGCTGGTGCTGCTGCTGCGGTTGGAAGTAGGGATTGGTGGGAGGGTTTTGGGTTGCCGGATGCATGTTGCCTGTCCCTTTCGATTGAACCGGATCCACCGGCGCACCGCCGGGAGTTTCATTCCAATCGCCCCAATCATCACCCCAGCCATCCGTGTTGTTGTTCATGTTTGTGAACGCGGATGAAGCTGAAAATTGTTCAGCCATACCACTCCCAGCCTGTCACGTGCGGTACCGGCTTGTCTCCAATCAGGACGTGGGTCAACCAGATCCGCTGGGATGGTCACTGCCACAGAGAGAAAGGGGAGGCGTTGATTTGTTATACCTATTTTAAAACACGAATCACTTGCTGCATGCTTAAAACGGACGCAATCGCTTCGTACAACTGAAAGAAAATTGTAATAAAAAACGAAAACAATTAGGAGTGGCGAAGCAGATTGTTGTGCTTTTTGCATTTAGTGAACGTAACACACGGGAATCTTATCATGACGAGGTATTCCGATATCTTGGCTCCCTCCGAAGTAAAAGCCATGCGTATCGTACACGTTAACGTTAGTTGGATAATTTGCTACGTGTCACCACGCAGCACACACCGTTGCATCGTTACGGAATTAGATACCTGCGTAACACAATCGAATGCCAAAGCGCAAATGCCGGCAAATTTTGTGTGTCTCAAAACATATTTTCTGCTGCAAATTGCACAGTAGTTTTAACACGCTGCAGTTTTTTTTGCATATTTTTCAAGGAACGGACAGCAAGTTCATAACCATCTTTTCTTTTCGCTCTTTCAAAGAAGGCTCGAACGCGAAAGAAATTTGATTGCCACGAGCCGCGACTGAGTGGTGGTGGTGGTGGTACAACATCGGTCCCAATCCCAACATCATCCCCACCCTGCGCGTAGCTACTGCATCTTGAGTCGATCGATTGAAAAATGTGAACGGCACTGGTGAACTGGTTGGTCTGTGGGTCAACGCATTCTCCTTTCATATGGCAACCAATGTTCAAGTCTGTGTTGCGGCAGGAAGAGTGTTATCACACGAAGCAGACATAATGCATGCAAGGTCTACTTCAATCGCATCCTAACTTTCTCAGACTACGTGGTTTGGCCACATTTTCATTCCACCTTGTGTTAGTTTTCAACAACAGTTGCGTCCTTGAGTGCATCTCCCTCCTTCTTGCAGCGTTATTTTCACTTTCACCAATTTCTACTGGTGCCATCGCACCGTTTGTGAACTCTTCCTTTCTTCGGCTGTTATCAACCGCCACCTTAGCAATAAGCTCTTCCGCATCTGCAAATCACTTTGTATACTATACGCACGATAGGCAAGTACCTTTTCACGGCACACTTTTCCCCCATGCACTCTAGATGCTGACGAATTCACGAACCACGGCTTCGAAAAGGTGCTGCACCGTACGTGAGTTGTGAAACAACCACTGGCTGCACACGCAGCAAACGAAATGGACACACTATTGCACACTTTACACGGAATAACACACTCGGCAGCCTTTCCGGTGCGCCCCGTTTAATCACAGATGAAACAACACACAACACGGGACGAATTTCGCGTAGTGGAGAAAATTTTAGAAATCTTTTTCCACCATCGAAAACAAGAAATGGATGCCAAGTTGGAACCTCTCGCAAAATGACAGCGAAACCCAGAGAACGATACTGATCGCTGCGGTGTTCGTCGTCAAACGTAAGCACTTATCTGACGACGCGTGCGAGCACTGTCGAACAGAATACGAACTGCAGAGGAACTATAAATGAGACTACGTAAGCACCAATCGCAAACCATAAGGTTAATTATTGGCTTGTATCAGAGGGAAGTTTCCTCGGGAGATGATCATACAAAACTGACTTTGACAGCAAATTGCCACCCGTTGTTCGCGGTATTTGTATAGCATATGTACTTACAAATTTTTTAACAGACTTAAGCAAAATAAACTAAAAAATAAGAAAAAAACCTAGCAAACTCTCGCTTTACACCTGTTGAAGGCATAATCGAAGAATCATCTTGTTTATGATATTATTTTACCATAGAAAGCGGTACATTGTTTGAAACCGGAACATAGTAAATTCGTTAATATACTGGCGCTAGATAAGCGATGATTTGCCGTTCAACTTTAACGTCCAATTTGCTCATTGGGGAAATTTTCGCCCAACGGGCGAAATGTATGTCAAACCCGGTAAAGTGGTCCAGTGAAAATTATCACCCTATCCAATGATGCTACAACGAAGTTCGTATAAATTTAAATGTAGAGTTAGAGTGCATAAAACTTTGTTTAACAACAAAGCTTGTTAAACTAACAAGTTATATGTAGGCGTAAAGTGTAAGTTTGGCATGCGGCTAAACTTCCGACCAATAAAATTAACTTACATATTTAATCATTGGAAAGCATCATTTGACATTATAATACAATTTTCGATATTTTAGTTATTGCATCAGTCTGAGCTCACCATTAAAAAAACTGTGGAGTTCCTTCGTTCTCTTCCCTTTATTTACAAAATATACGAGGTTAAAAGACATCCTCAGGATCTTCTGCCCGAACGTGGCAAGGAGGGCCTCTTCATCATATCATATTCATTCATCATCATAATTTTCATGTCTTTTATTACACAATTTGGGAAGTTGTCTGAGTTCCCCCAAATCCCCCCTCATCCCCAAATCATTGCGAAATGTTACACAACGTTTTACACAGACGGAATAGCTCAAAGTACTGCAAAATGTGGATGCATATTGTACACTGATAGAGCGAGCGAAGGAGAAGAACGGGACGTGAATTTAGTCAGCTGTTGCAATATTTTTTGCAAGCAATCGCAATTTTTCCACCCTCGCAAACTACCGTCGTTTTTTCTGTTTCTGTTCTATTTTGTTTTTGTTAGACCTCATACACGGTTTAGATGTTAACGGTGACGATTTCACGGATTGTTTGTATAAAAAGCGAGTATGTCATATCTGTAGTCTACAGTGCTTCATCTAGCTCAAAGCAGTGAAGTAGTAAGCGGACGGACCGGGCCCACAATGCTACGGCTTACGGTAGGTAACGGATCAACTATGAAGGGTTACTTTAAATATAGTCTAAACCCGGTTTGTGTATACAGCCAGCTTTGCTGATCATCAACGTACTAGTACCAACTTGCGTACTTGCGACAACAGGGCTGTCAACGCAGATGCCACCAGCTACCGCAACCACTGCAACCGCTACGGTAAGTTGCCCCACATCGAAGTATCGTTCGATCGATTCTTCCTGCTCTAGTAGACTTAATCCGACATGGGGAAGAGCCAATCAGCCGTACGTCAGTCTGCTTCCACCGAACTATGCGGACGGTGTCTCGAGCCCGCCAGTCATGAATGATGGTAATGAGTACATCAGCGCCAGAACCATCTCATTCAACGTGTTTTCGATCGACGAAATACGCGATCCGGCCAACACGTTGCTGAATGTATTCTTCATGAACGCAATCGGGCATGACTTAAATGCACCGGCTGGTGCAACGGATAACGTGCAGTGTTGTGTTAACGGACAAATTGAAGAGAATGCGCCCAGCAGATGCTTGCCGATCGCGATTGCAGACGACGATGCCGTATACACTTGGTTTAACATTCGCTGCTTAAACTACGTACGAGTGCTAACGAACCCACAAACAGAACCGCCACAACCAGCACAGCAACTGAATAGTGCTACCAGCCTGCTAGATCTCTCCTTTTTGTATGGTACGAGCATTGCGCAAAGCAACAGTATAAGGGCAATGTCGGGAGGCCGACTGCAGGCGGTTAGACGTAATGGCGTCGAGTGGCCTGTGATAAACTCGGCTGGATGCACATGGGCGGACGTATGTTATTTGGTTGCCGATAGTCGAAGCTATCAGTTTCCGATGTCGGCGACAGTTCATCTCATTTTCCTTCGAGAGCATAATCGGTTGGCTAACCAGCTGAGGTTGCTGAATCCGAGCTGGTCCGACGAGACACTGTTCCAGGAGGCACGTCGCATCAATGTTGCACAGTATCAACGTATCGTATATTACGAGTATCTGCCGCGTGTACTAGGAAGCTCGAATATGCTCAGTAATCGGTTGATAAATCAGGAAATGGGCTTTGCTACCGATTTTAACCCTTTTCAAAATCCATCCTCATTAAGCGAATTCGGAAATATGTTGATTCCGTTCATGCAATCGCAGCAGCCGGGTGCTATCAAGTAGGTACTTTCCCACGCATTTATTATGCGAAAACTTAACTATTATCATCCGTTCATCAGCTTCTATGTAAACGATACGGTTCAGTCGGTGCTACTAAGCAGCATGGAGGGTAAGCTGACAACGCTGGAGAATGTGTTTGCCTCGATCTTCACGAGCCTTCTGACTCAACCGGCTAATCGGATGGATAGCAGCTTCAGCATCGAATGGAAAAACTTCATGCGTCGCGGTAGCGCTGCAGTTGGGCAAGATAACTTGGCACTCGATATTCAACGTATGCGAGACTTTGGCTTTGCGCGGTACAACGAGTATCGATCCAGGTGCGGACTAAACCGCTTCGCTACGTGGGAAGCATTCAACTCCACCATCAAGGTTCTGTGCCCGAAAACCCTCGATCGGCTCCGTTTGTACTATCCATCCGTGGACGACCTTGATGTGTTTGTAGGGGCCGCTTTTGAGGAACCGATACCTGGATCGTTACTGGGTCCAACATTTTTCTGTCTATTCAAAGAGCAGTTTCTAATAGCTCGTACCGGTGATAGGTACTTTTTTGAAGCCGGTGGTCTCGAGGGAAGTTTCACCGCAGCTCAGCTTGCAGAAATACGCAAAGTAGGTATGTCTCGACTGATGTGCAATGCTTTCCCAACAACAACGAAAATTCAGGCCAGTGCATTCGGTCCGGTGTCGGTGAATAACACACTTGTGGCATGTAATACGTTGCCTGCTCTAAATCTGAACTCATGGAAGGCATAGAGTTAGATTGGGTGCAAACGTTATTGTCAATTCTAGAGAGACAAGCTATTTATGTAGAACAGAGGAAGGCTAACCAACAAACAAGGTCTCGGATCGTCCTCGAGACACCGTTGATACCAGCTGCACAAATAATGCTCCCGCGTGAGGAATGCTGCATCTCCATCGATTTCGCAAACAGAAGGACGTAAGAAGTGTTATTGTCGCTTTGGAAATTAGATTAGATTCGCAGTTAATGTAAAATTATGTAACAGATTTTACACGAAACATTTGAATAAAACATGAGTGGCAAATACATTAATGTATTATTCTGTATGTGTGGCACGACATAATTATTCGGTTATTTTTAAATTGAATTTGACAGTTGCAGTTCTTTGTATACAGTTAGCAGTTGAGCTGCATCTAGCTTGAAATGCTGCTCTATTCTATTATGTTTTACATCAATAAAATGGTGAAAAAAATTTTTCTTGCGGTATTTGAACACAATCTAACATGTATTAAAATAAACTACTAAAATATCTAGATATATTCGTTAGTCTCTGTGTGATACTTTCTGAAATATAATTTACAGAACTGTGTTATGTTGTCGTTTCAATTTGGCTTAGCTTGAACCAAATTTGCACACATATTTTGACTATGTCATTGGCGTTGTTGTCAAGGGTTAGTTTTTAAGAACACGCTGTTCCGGCATTCTGCAGTTATCATTGTTCTAGTAACACGCCAGTGCTTCGATTAAGAATGGATATACTGTTTTTTGACGATTTTAGCCTAACTCTGAACGCGAAACAAGATCAAGTATCCGAAATTTGCTTACTTGAAAACAATATTTCAAACCTTCCACCAACGTTGTAAGTCGTCATTAGTTGAATTTGTTTCCGCCATTGACACAATCTTATTTCGCTTCCTCGTCCACAGCAAACCCGCGGAATGGCTCCAGCAGCTGGACCATGCATCCGAAAGGCGACGATCAACAGCAGCAAACAAAATGCAGATGACACTTTATGGATCACTTCTTCAATACGGCTCGGAAGAGGTCGAGCATATAATATACCAATTGGGGAATCCCATGGCTTTGAAAACATATCTGTGCAACTATGGCAAACGTTTGCTACGTAGTGGAAAACTCAGAAATTCCGTACGTTTGCTGGAAGCAGCTCATAGAATCCAAGCTGACGATGAGGAAGAACAACGTTATCTTGTATGGAAACTGCTTAGTTCGGCATACAGCCAAACGGGACAGTATCGTAAATGTCACGAATTATGCGAATCGTTCAACAAGTTGAGCTGTACGGAAGAGCATTGTGCTCGAAGATCCGTTATAAAAATAGTACCATTTCCCACATGTCAGCTTGACGAGAATGACAATGTTCTAGATTGGGAAAGGAAGATGTGCGGATCAAATCGAAGCTGGAAGGATGCTTGCCACAAGTAAGAATCCCAACGGTAGATATATAGAAAGATGCTGTGTTATCATGTCTCATGAATCACTGTGTCTGTTTTCAGAAAGAACGAATACTTGGTAGCCAGTCGAGACTTTTCCGAAGGTGAGCTTATATTCATCGATAAGCCCGTAGTTGGTTACGTTGCGGAATCGAAAGGACAGTGTAACTATTGCACTCTGAAGACGTTATATACAGTTCCGTGAGTACGCTAGTGAAACTAGTTGTCATGTCCTGCATCACTAAGTTTGCATTATATTTTCTTTTCTTTAGGTGCGTAAAGTGCGGTGCCGTTTTTTACTGCACCATCGAATGTCTGCAAATGGACGACCATTACCACAAGTACGAATGTCGTGGTTTCAAGCTGCTTCTATTCCCACTAGTACATGGAGTATTGGAGGTGCGACTGCTGGTGAAGGCATTAGACACACTGAAGCAAAACCTTCTATTGCGGCCTCATTCAGAAGCGTACCCATCAACAGCCGAACAACTATGGAAAGCATTAATTGAGGATGGGAAAGATTCCGAGGATTTTTGCGTCATATTTGGCAACCATCAGTGGAGTTATGACGAACAGCAGGAGGAGATGTCGAAAGTTCTCATCGCGAAGTCGTCACTCCTGCTCAGTTACATTATATACGACGGAAAGCTGTTAAGCGATTATTGCTTATGCTGGAAGAACGTATCGGAACCTGCACGCGATCTGTTTCTCGCGAGTATTCTGTTTCGCCTATCGACCCGAATCATTGCATATGTGTGCAATTATAGTTATGAACTAGCTTATGAAAAAGCCAATATTGATGAGATTGTTCTTTCGAGATGGCACGATCCTCAACTCGTAGAAACAGTGCTTAGAGAGCAGATTTACAGTGAAGTCAGTAAGTGTGCCGCTTGGAACGTGAAGGATACCGTGGAAGAAAATACTGCCCACAGTGTACTAGCGCTCCCAAGGATTCCTGACAATCTGAGAACGTTCTGGGCCATCTGTACCGACAAAGCGAATGAGAAAGAAGTATCTGCGGAGAGTAAGGTTTTAGAGGCATTGAATATTTGTTGTGAAAGTTATCACCGCACCTTCAACTTAATAGATCATTTGGGTAATAGTAATTCCGTGTCGACGATAAAAATGATCAATTCGTACCATGGAATCTACCGATTCGCAATGGAAATGCAACGTTCAGCTAACGATGGCAACGCAATTGGCATGTAAGAAACCTAGGGCGCCAATTTGAATGAAGTAAAAATCAACCCATTGCATCGTATCTTTACAGCTTCCTTACCCATGGTGCCGTGGCGATCCGTGCGATTGCCCCAATCCAAAAGGGCGACCATCTTCGGATAGCTTACATCGGCACTACCCATCCATCATTCGATGAAACCGCACTGGGATCCACTAAAGAGAAGAAATTCGAAACTGAACAAATTAAAAAACAGTTGTACTCCTGGGCTTATGGTATGTATTCGCAACGATTGCCAAACTTGCATCTTGACCATTCTTTCTTTCGTTACAGAGGAAGAAACTGGAACAATAACGCACAAGACGTTCAAACTATTTAAAGAACTATTAGACAATATTGCCACTATTTACCAACCATACACGCGTCCTAAGTTTGTCGAACTTCTCCTCACATTAGATTATTTCTTTGGTATCTTTGAGAAGAACGCATCGCAGAAGTAAGTAGCGAAAACGAAAATATCCTTTATTTTAGTCGGAAAAGTAATTTGGAGCACCTCTCATTGCCACAGGTGGGTCATGGATCCTAAATGCCTCCCAACGCTGTTGGAAACGATTGATTTGTTAGAAGATGCATATAATGAGGCAAAACAAATGTCGACAGTTCTGTTGCAGCACGAATGGATGCTGGAATTCTTAACATACCGTAACATGCTGCGTCGTATCCGGAAGCTTACCCTCGAAGACCTCGCAATTATTTAGCAGCCATTTTAAAACGAGCGTGACATTCTAGCGTGAATTCTTGAATGCCCCTTGTGCATTGATTGTCTGCTTCTTTTCTCTTTATTACGTAACTTTGAACTGTGTTTCTTTTCAACTATGTATTACCATTGAGTTGTTTCAAAATATAAAATAAATAATCTCCTGAGTTTGAATTAATTGTTTCGACTTACGTATGAACATTTTCACAGGTCCATTTAGAAGTGACAGTGCGTAAGTTGTTTGACAGTCGGTGGGTATGACAGCACGGCCACCGCTGTTTAGCTTTCATTTTACGGTGGTGAAAAATCGTAAGGCTTGTTGTAATCTTCGACGCGCTTTGCTTCGAAAAAAAAGTTCCTGCCGAACATGCAGCAAAATTCGTGTCCACGGTGAACTATTTGCAGCGACAAAGGTAAATGAATGTTTAGGGCGCTGTGAAACGATAAAATCGGCTAGATTACGTAAGATCATGGTGCTCAAAATCTTTAAAAAAGCCTCGTCAAGCGGCGCGCAGCAAAGCAGAGCAGTGAGAGCGCTGGCTGCTGCAATGCGAAAGTATCAAACATGGACGACTGTGTGGCGGAGCGCAAAAGATAATGCAATGCCTATCGTGACGAAAATGGACTTGGCGTGTGGTGGGGTTTTCTTCGAAATTCTGCAATAGAATCGCAATCATTAGATGAATCGTTTATAAACATATCCTCATAACTCGATATGCTCCGTTCAATTTTGTCAAATTTCGTGTAATTAGTGAAATGGACATAGCAATGTTCTTTCTGTTATGATTGGTATGTTGGAAGGTGCTGAAAATCAATAGAAGCGATTTCCACATCCTCACCGCCCTACAATCAAAGCGGTTCCTTTCGTTGATCAAAGCCATTGTTGTTTACCAAGAATGTGCGTGCATGTGTGTGAGACAAAACGTGAATGTGTGCGTGTGTGTGTGCGTGCATGTGCGCGATTGAGAGAATGTTAACATTTGTGCGTGTTCTATTCCAATGTTTACAGTCATATCGAATCCACAATCGACGGATTTTAATGCGGCGGCTTGCCGTACGGTCCCAAGATGTCGGTGCATTATAAGTTTAAAAGCACCCTCGACTTTGACACGATCACCTTCGATGGATTGCACATATCGGTGTCGGACCTGAAGAAAGCCATCATACAGCAGAAGCGATTGGGCAAAACGGTCGACTTCGATCTGCAGATTACCAATGCGCAAACGAAGGAAGGTAAGCACTGACCATCAAGAACGCAGGAGCGTATGTGTGGCACGACATAAATTTCACCGCCTCCTATTTTATGTTTTCTCTCTTACAGAGTACAATGATGATAATATGCTAATACCGAAGAACACGTCGCTCACTATCGCGCGTGTGCCGGTTAAGACGCAGGGCAAAAAGAACTGGGAGAAAGTCACGGCGGAAGCGAATGCCGCAGCTGCGACGCCGGCAATGCGCGGAGGCGGCGGAAAGCACGATGCGGCGAGTTCGCAGACCAACGTCGACCTGTCGCAGATGAACGGCACGGAGGAGGATAAGATCCGGGAAATGATGTTCCAGAGTACGGCCGATTACGATCCCACGAAGTAAGTTGACTTGCTTGCAACGGGGCGATTAGTGGTTGGTGTTGTTCAGGTTGTGAATGCGACCGTTACTTATTTTTACACCCGTTTTGCTTTTCCCGCTCTCAACGCTCTCACATTTGGCGGTGTGTATGTGTGTGTGCGTGTGTGTGTGTATTTGTGGAAAAGGTTTAAGCACAGGTATAGTTTGAAATATTTGCAAAACCAGTGTGACAAGATTGATCACTTGATCGTAAGCTGCTGCACGAGGTTCAATATTGTTTACTAACGCGTTTGTTCTTGTTCGTTCCATCATTCGCGCGGCGTGCTGCAGCTACCAAAAGGTGCGCGGTTCGCAGACGGGTGAAGTGCCGATGAACTACAAGTGCTATCGGTGCCACAAACCTGGTCATTGGATCAAAAACTGCCCGATGGTGCCACTGCCGAAGGAGAGCGCCGAGGTAAAGCGCACGTCCGGCATACCGCGCTCGTTCATCGAGCGCGACAAGGAGATAGGAAAGAATCCGGCTATGCAGCCGGTACAGATACCGCCCGAGGAAAAGCAAACCATCCCGGAGGATTTGATCTGCAGCATCTGCAAGGATCTGTTCACCGACGCGGTGATGATCCCATGCTGTGGCAGCTCGTTTTGTGATGAGTGTGTGCGGACGGCGCTGCTCGAGTCGGAGGACAACGAGTGTCCGGACTGCAAGGAGAAGGGTTCGTCGCCTGGCTCCCTCATACCGAACCGATTTCTGCGCAACTCGGTCAACGCGTTCCGGAACGAGACGGGCTACACGAAATCCCCTCAGAAAGGTAAGTAGAGGTCGCGTGCTTGTGTGTGTGATCGATTAATTTGACAGGCTCTTTTTCTTCATTATTTTTTAAATGTAGTGGCCGCTGCCGGCAGAAAGCAAACTAAACCGGAACCGGAAACTCCGACGGCAGACAGTACCACAAGCTTACCAGCGGTGGCTACGGTTCCAGCCGGGGGTACCGTACCGATCGGTAGCTCCATTTCAACCACCACCGGCGAGATGGTCGAATCTTCCACGTTCGAGGAGGAGGAGGAGATGGACGGGCGGGAGCAACAGCAGAGGGAAGTAGACGGTGAATTGCAGCCACAGCTGTTTGATGAAATCTCACAGCAGGGCGATCTCGGCTCGCCCGGTCAGCTAGACGGTGAGAAGGAACGTGCGGCTATGGGCGGTGGGTTGGACAATGAGTCAGACTATGAGGATAACATCACCGTTACCGTGCCACCGGCGCATCTCCAGAGCCGTGGAGCTTTCCGTCCCGGTGGGCACTACAATGGCGGGGGACGACCGATGCGGCACGGTGGTAGACCGCATGGTGGTGGTGGTGGTGGTGAGCATGACACGCCACCGCATGAGCGACAGCTGACCGGTAATCAGCAGGGCTACGGCGGTGGCAATGATGGTGGGCATCGCGGAAACGAACAGCCGCTGCTGGATCGAGAACGTGAGGACGAACATCGGCGCCGGATGATGATGATGGAGGAGAAGGAGGGCGAAGGATACAGTGCCGTCGGTATCGGTGTACCGGGAATGAACGAGCGGGGAGGTGGAGGTGTGCGTGAGTACGACGACCGATCGCCAGATTACTTACACGGCGGTGGTGGAGGCGCAGGAGGAGGAGGAGGAACTGGAGGGGGTGGCCGTGCTCTGATGCCGATCCCGCACAATCATCCGCAGCACGTCCAAACGATTGGAACAGGCATGGGACACCCTGGTGGAGGTGGTGGTGGTGGCGGCGGGTACATGGGACCAGGCAATGGTGGTTACGGTGGTCATTTGCCACACCAACAGTATGGTGCCGGTGGCCCGGCAGGTGGTTACGGAATGCAACAGGGTGGAGCTGGGGGTGGTGGTGGTGGTGGATATCCACCGCAGCACCGTTCGTACGATCATCATGGCGCAATGTACCACGGTGAACGACCGCCCCGTATGATGTACCCGATGCGCAGTGGCTACCTGCCTCACCACCATCACCCGCCACACTTACGGCAGCGACCGATGGGTCCGGGACCCGGGATGGGTGGCTACTCGAACGTACATCCGGTCATCGCTCACGGCGGGTAAGTGGTCAAAGTTGTTGCAACTGTAATAGTTGAAATATTAGTTGAAATATTTGTCCTGAACATTCCGTCTTATTTTGCAGCGTAATCGACGATCCACTGGAAGCGTTCAACCGCATTATGCGAGAGAAGGAAATGCGAAAGAAACAGGAACAGCAACACCAGCAGCAGCTGCAGCGCGCTCGGAATCGCTCTCCGATGGGCGACCGGGGACGACGGTCACGATCGTTCGATAATGGTGGCAGAGGAGGAGGAGGGGGTGGTGGTGGTGGAGGCGGTGGCGGCAGTGGCGGTGGTGGTGGCGGAGGGCGAGGTAATTCTTCGGAGCGAAGGCGCACCTCACGGCAACGATCGCCGGACACGCGGCGGCAACGTTCCCCGGACGATAAGCATCCGGACGAGCGGGATCGCAATCGGGATCGGCGACGCAATCGCTCTAGCTCGTACAGCTCTGCCAGTTCACGCTCGTACACGCGGTAAGTGAGCCAGAGGCGTACCAGGGGGTGTGGTAATATAGGAGATGATGATCATTTGCGGCATTCCGTCACACATTTCAGCTCGAAATCCCGTTCACCAATGGTCAAGCGGAATAAATCACCACGGAAGCGATCGCGCAGTCCTGGAGGGTACCGAGATCGACGTAGCCGTAGCCGCTCTGGTTCGTACGCTGGTGGGGGAAGGTACGCGAATTGTCTTTGTTTTGCTGTATATTTTTCTTCCCGGATGCAGCAAAAATACACTGATGATACTTTATTTTCCAACCGGTCTTATAGGTACAGAGATCGACGGGACGAACGCCGTCCGGGTGATTTCGGTCGGGATCGGTCCCCGGGATACAACCACAACTATGGGTAAGTACGAACAGGCATGCCCCCTAAACGTTAATCATTGATGTATCAAAGTAGTCACGGCATTTGTGAAACGTCGTTGGGTTTAGTCTTGTCGCGATAAAAAAGTTACTTTCCCAATATAAAATGAAATATATTTCAACATGCAATCAACTATGTATCTCTAACCTCAAGAAATAGAGCCGTAGTTTGCAAGGCTTTTTTATTAAAAAAAAAACATGAAATTCAGCATAGATCAAATGTGTGATTTATTAGCTATGATCTACTCGTAAAAATCAATTGTCCAACATTATGTATTGGTTGATTTTCATACATAAAGTATGGAGACGGTTGCAATCGTTGAAATGGGTATGTTGCAAACACTTTTCTATGTGTTCTTAGTAGAACATAGAGTTTCTTTTCATTAATAAATGAAATTATTTTTGGGATGATGCATGATGTTCAGAATAAGCATGGACAATTATGTACTGCGTTTTATAGTTTTCCATTGTATAATATATATACTAAGCTATAAACATATAAAATAATTTTTTTCGTTTCTTATTTTTCCTTTTTTGTAGTTTTGGTAATCGTCCTCCAAGAGGTGGTCCGAGAGGTGGTCGTACCCGTGGCAACAGCCGTGATGTCGCTGGATCGATGCAGCACTATCCGCCCCGCGGCTACGATCGTCACCAGCCCAGTCACATACAATCGATGCAAGGTGCGAGGATGGAGGACATTCCGGTCTTCATGCACGGTCAACACATGAACGAGTACGGTCGCGACGGTCCGCCGGTGGGCAACCAACACGGTGGCATTATGATGGGCAGCGCTGGTGGTGGTTTGGGTGGAGTGCCAGCATCAATGCAGACGGTCGGTGCGGTCGGTGGTTCCGCACAGTCAAACAGGTATTGTGTTAATGTTATTCAACTTTTTAGTATTTTTGGTGTATTTCGAATATGGCAGTATGGCTGCAAAGCATTGCAGGGCATCGTAGCGACATATGGCATTATGGTTTACCCATCCTGAAGGGAACAGAGAGATATGTGCGAGAGATGTTTACTTTACTGTTTACTACTAACGACACCTACTTCCCTGGATATCACGCGTGTTGTTTGACATAGAATCGTGATAATAGCTTTAATTTACTGATAGATATAAGTGTCTCTATAAGCGGCAAACAATTCTAAAGTGATACGTAACATTAGTTTCCTAGTCAAACGTTTGTTATTAAAGTAAAATTATATTGTTAAGACATTACTATATAAATCTGTGATACAAAATACTTTTTTACCTCGAAATTATTTTATTACCTCCAACATAAACTGCAAACCAAATAAATAAACTTTTTTTAATTGTGCATAGAACAGATAATAGTTATGGTGATTCGCCAATATTTTGAATAACGTGAGCACTCGATTGTAGCATATTGATACATTTTTTCAATTCATTAACTTTATTGGTGATACCATAAATGAAACAAAAAAGCAAAATTAAATCATCTAAATACGGCTGTAAGTTGGAGTAAGATCATGATCATGTAATGTTTTTTTTTTGTTTCAAAACGATTTGTGATAAAACATCGTTTAAAAGTGCGTGAATGCTTTCGACAAAGTGAAACTATTTATATCGTATTTTATGCTGTTGCAAATGTGCGGAACCGGTGGTGTAGTGGTAGCATCGCACGATCTTTCACAGACTGTTCCCTTCCCTCTCGAGCAATGGCTAACCAACTGGTTATTTTGTGTGTGCTATAAACAAGTATAGTTAGTAAGCCAATAATAACAACAGGCCTAAGCGCATAATCATGACGTAGGTCTTTACGATGCTAAAGGAGGCGCCAATGTTTACATATATAGAACTGTGTTTAATATGTCAAACCAAACAACATACATTAAGATTGTTAGAATACTTTAACACACTGATCTCCTATTTATTCGCGCAGAAGTGAAGATTACCGATCGGAAGAGAAGAAAGACTGTTGGATCGCAAGAAATTATCGTATATTGACTGTGATGAAAAATGCGTAAGATTTGTCTCTTAGTTCTACTGTAAATGGAATCGGATTGGCGAAACAGCAAATTTGTAGTGTTATACATGAATATACTATTATAATTCAATTTGTTTTGCGCCCACATTTGCAATATCTGTCCGTATGAAATACATACTGTTCCGCTGACACTAACACGCAAAAAAGTAGTGCGGACGTGCAGTGCATTTTCTTCCCAAAGGCGAATGTTAAATAGAGTGAAAAGAAGAAATAAAAAATTTAAAATTTTGTAGTACGAGCAGTTTGTGGGACCTATTCCTCTTCTGTTTTGTGTGAATGTGTATAGAGCTTAACGTAAACATGAGCCATTCGCCCGTTCTATCAATGTATTATTATATACAGATTTTCCAAAGAAAGACAGTTAGCGCACCTAAGATTATATGGCCTTTCGTAGCAAACTAAAATACACACGTACACGCACAACCCCAAAACACACAGGTCGCACAGCGCATCGTTGGCAGAGCAGGCTCGTTCCTCGATCCTGAGGGTTGGTCATCGGCTGCGACGCGAATTGCTACACTACCTTGGCACGTCGATAGGAACGCCGATACGGACACCTCTCCTGTTCGTAACATGTTATTGTGGGGTATCGGACAGGAAAATTATGATCCTGCTAGTTGGCTCGTGCAGCAGAAAGAATCTCGTTGTTTTATTCGGCTGGTCCCCAAGAAGCAGCTGGGATACAACATCGCTAAGATTGGCATATTCTCCAGTGCAAAAAAAAGTGTAGATACAAAGCTAAAACCCGCCTTACGTGTGTCTCTAACAAAGAAGTGAGGTTTAGCGCATCCTTGCTGTGGGCCGGATTTGGTCCAGTTTTGAATCGGAGATCGGAGTAAAGCTGTCGCTCTCCAATCATCTTCCCCTCCCCGAGAGACCGATGCGAGGTAACGTGGTCGTATTTAATTATTTAATGTTTCATCCAGCAGAGCAGAAGGAGCAGAATTGGTTTCCCCTTTCCCCACATTCATGTCGGTGCGTTGGTGAAGCACGCAGTTTTATGGTTCAATTGTGGGGAAGCGCCGCATCTTGGTGGCTTGTTACTAATTGATTGTTTTTTTTTCTTTCTTTCATTTCTCTTTCTCTTCCTCCTGCCACTTACGTACGTTCTCGGCGGTTTGTGCTCTATCATGTTGTTTATTCGCCCTCCCACGTGCGATAACAGGTACCCGGGACGAGATGAGCGAGAAAGAAGCGTTGGCGGCGGTTACGGCGCAAAGCAACAGGGCGATGATGAAGCGGCCATCGGGGAGCATATGCACTCGAAAGCTCCCGGCACCGAACGCCGCAGAACAACGAGCCGTCATTCGTCGCCCGGTGGGTCCCATCAGCAGAACGCAGGCCAGGAGCAAGGATCCGAGCAGCACCATCCGGCTGGCAAGGAAGGCGAGTGGCCGGAATATTCGGACGAGCAGGGCTATCGTCAGCAAACGCCTGCGCGGCGTCATGACGATCACGGGGATCGTCCTAGTCCCGATGGGAAGAGTGGATACGGTCGTGATTTTGAACACGGACGCGGAGGCGGTGATCATCATCGACCTTCTTCTACTAGTGCTGCAAGTGGCAGCGGCCATGGCCGGGGTAGATCGCGATCGCGCGATCGAAAACGTTCCCAAGCACGAGATGGGGCTGATCGCGATGCTGCCGATCGAAGGAGGCAACGATCCAAGCGATCGGAGTCGGTGGAACGGCACGAAAAATCCAACACCAGTAGTGGCGGTCGAGTAGGGGGAGGTGGAAGTGGAGCAACACGAGAACATGAGAAAGAGAAACATGATCGCAAACACCAACCCTCGGAGAAGGATAAGCGAAACGAGCCGGTGGACCAACAGCAGTCGCACAGTGCGCGACGCGACGAGCGCGATCATCACCGTGAGCGTGGTGGAGCGAAGGAACGGATCGAAAGTGACCGGGAGCATCGTGATCGTGAGCGCGACCGGCAGCGCGAACGGGATCGGGACCGCGATAAGGAAAAAGAGCGTACAAAAGAGAAGGAGCGTGAATCGGAGAGAGACGAACGTGACCGGAAGAAGGAGAAGGAACGCGACCGTGAACGGGAAAAGGAAAAGGAACGCGAGCGGGAGAAGGAGCGGGAGCGGGAGCGAGAGCGCGAAAAGGAGAAGGAACGTGAAAAGGAGTCCGAAAAGGAACGAACGCGGGAACGGGAGAAGGCTCGGGAAAAAGAGCGAGAAAAGGACCGCGAACACCATCATCACCGCGAGAAGGATAAGGACAAGGAGTCAAAGGAGGTTTCCAAGAAGAAGCCACGTGAGTCCAGCGAGGAAGATCGTCGCGATCGGAAGAAGGAACGTGATAACAAGAAGAAGCGCAAGAAGGAGAAGGAGGTGGAGAAACGCAAGCACAAGAAGGACCGGAAGGAAAAGGACAAAGAGCGCCGATCGAAAGATCGGCGCAAGGAGCGCAAAACGGTGGAAAAGGAGGAACCGGACAGTTCGCAGCAACCGGCTACACCGACGCCACGCGAAACCGACGAAGATCGGCTGGAAAAAGCAGTGCCAAGTGGGACGGCAAATGGTGAAGATTCTGGCTTTAAGATCGTCGATCGCGATGCGCATGGCACGAACGAATGTCCAGCGAGTGCTGCTAGCGATGATGAAGAGGATGACGAACAGACGAAGCACGACACTGATTCCGGTGAATCTGAGGCCGAAGAGGAAGGAGCGGATCGTGAAGAACCTGACCAGCAAGAGCAGCAAGAAGCAAACATCGATAGCCACGATCATGCCGATCTGTATGCGAACCTATCGGAAAAGTGTGCACCAGCAGATCAGCCGGAGCAGTCGGTGCTGTATGCTGGCCAAGACAAGAGCGAGCAAGAGCTAGCTTCGGCGGTGGCAGATAGTACGGAAAACCAGGACCACAGCGAAACGATAGTGGCAGTGGGCGGTGGTGATGGTGACATGCTGCTGAAGCGGTCCGATTCCGTGCTGGATCTACACGCCAACCTTGACTTCGAGCAGGAGCTGGAAGAAGGCGAACACATGCTGTCATCGGAGTCGAAGGAGGACCCCTCCGTTATGCCCGAACTGTCCAAGTGGGAGATGGACGATGAATCACAAATCCATTCCTCGTCGACGGGCGAGAAAAAGGATGGCTATTCACACGAGGAAGACGGAGAGGAAGCTTTCGCTGGGGGTGGTTCCACCGGTGGTGGCCAGCTGCATGCTTCTGCCAGCGGTGGTAGCAAAGTTACGAACGAGGTGTTGAAGCGTGCCGAGAATGCTATTTTTACGCGCGCCATCAACGCGATCCGACCGATCGAGATCAAAAAGATCAGCGTCGATCGGCAGAAGCTGTACACGGCTGGCAACAATGGGCGTGATGGATCACCGTCGCGGGTGGGGGACGTGAAGCTGACACAGGAGCAAGACGAGTTGAAACGCTTCCAGGTGGGTATATCACTTGACGCTACGTTATAGAGGTTCCTGGGGTTTGGTTTTGTTTATTTTGTCCCGAAAACGCCTGTAGTTTGATGTTAGTAACAAAAACTCATTCAAACACTAATGTATACCAAAATGCCAAACAGCGTAGCTTACTGCGTGAATAATTGAACATTATATGGTGGTCGGTCTTAGCAAATTGCAAGACAGTTCGAAAATGAGTTTTCGATTAAGTAACTTTTTCGACTTTCGAAATGTTGAAAGTTTAGCTATTGTATACTCTACTATTAACAGAGAATAAAATTTGCTATTTTGCACTGCAAAAGACAGGCCCATCGTGATGACATGCAAACTATTTTATCCTGTTTTTCTCACTTCTCCCAAACAGGTTACCGTACCGGTTAATGACGATCGTGCCGAACGTTCGGTAGAGATAAAGCAGAAACCAGATATGAAAGCGGAAAGCCGTTCCTCACCGCTGCGTGCTTCGATTAAGGATCGCCTGGGTAGCAAGGTACCCGACAATGCGGCTCAGTTTGCGCGATCGCGAACACCACCACCAAACAGGAAAGTGAGCGGTACCGCATCATCCACTGGGACGGATAATAGTAGCAGCAATCGCAACAAATCCTCCACTGATCGTCGGCGCCGATCATCACGTAGTCGAAGCCGTACACGGGATGATAACGATGGGCGCAAACGCACGGAACGCGATCGTTCGGGTGGTGGCACGGCAAGCAAAAAGCAATCGGACTCGTCGACTCGACGGACTGCAACAAGCGGCGGCAATGGTAACACACGCAGCAGTGATCGGAAGGATGACAAGCGGCGCAGTAGTCGCGAACGATCGGATCAACAGCAGCAGCAGCGCGGACGCAGTCGGGAGCGGGATCGAGATCAACGTGATCGGGCCGCCGGTGCCGCCGGTGGACGTAATCAAGAACGTAAGCGAACCGTGTCCCCTAGCACGAGGAAAGGTGACAGCTCGCGGAAGGATGCATCGGACACGCACCGAAGCAAGCATCAGTCTCAGCGTGACGATACTTCCGGCAAAGTGTCATCCACCAAGTCAAGCCACCGCGACGAAGGCTCCCGTGACAAGGGTCGTGGTGGTGGGGTGGATGAAAAAACGGTAGCAGCTCCTAGCTCAACCACCGGAACGACGGGGCATGGAGAAAGTGGTGGTGTCGGAGACAGAACCCGCGATGGAGAGCAGTCTCCCGAACCAACGGTATCCCGTAAGCGATCGGCGGAACATCTGAGGGAAGCTTCCCCGGAACGGCAACGACGTGACGATGGTGGTACAGCAAAGCGCGATAATTCGGCACCGGTGGCAACCAGCAGCAAGCGGACGAAGCTGGAAAAACCGTCCGGTAAAACGAGTAAATCCGGCACGAGCGATTCCAGCAGCTCCGATACGGATTCCTCCTCGTCTGACAGCAGTCCGGAATCGGACGACGCCGGAGCTGGGCGCAGCAGCAGCCGGAAGCGCAAGAAGCGCAAGCACAAGAAGGACCGCAAGCGTGCCAAACGTTCCGCTGCGACGACGGAATCGGACGACGAGTCTGGCGGTAAGCGCAAAAAGTCGAAGAAAAAGTCAAAATCTTCCAAAAAGAAGAAAAAATCAAGCAAACACAAAAAGGATTAAGCGCAAAGAAAAAAAAAGAGAGTGTGAGAGAGAGAGAGAGAGAGAGAGAGAGTTTGAGTGGCAAGGGATAGCTGGCAATGTTGAGATCTTCTCGAGGTGTGTGAAGGAATACGGACAGGTGAACACCGTATCCATCATTCCGAGGGGCACTCTCTTCTATACTAAATGCGCATCATGTTCAGAGTGATCATCTAAATATGCACTGAGAAGGCAAACAGACGAGGAACTGCATTTTTCTGCAGATTATAATGATTATTATTACTCTTAATTTTTTAATATATAGCTCTGTTTTGTGCGGAGACCCGCGTGCCTCCGACATTGACTGCTTTTGCGTTATTGAAGCCATTAAAATGGAGGAACCTCACGCTCACAGTTACTGAATTTGTATTGGGATTTGAATTAATGAATCAGCATTAGCATCTGGAATCACCGGCAGAGAACTATCCATCATTTCTGTACATTTGATATTTGAGTTAAACGAGACGTATGACATGGATGGAGCAGCAGCAAACATCCATGTGTTTAGCATACCGGCAAGGGTTTTAGGCCCCCGAATAGGCATCGTGGTTTTAGCCTTAGTTAAAGCACTCGGCACCCGGAGCCGAGTACGCCCTATGTACGTATTCCACAATTTACCGGCTAAATAAATAGTAAGACATGTGCTAGAACATAACGTACACCCATTATTTGCAGCTGCGTGATTTTGGATGCATCCGAAATTTATATTCGTCATTGGGGGGGTCTAATATTTCTCGCTTGCGTTAATTTGAATATAAATGTATAATAATATATATGTTCAGACTATCAATACCTTCCAACCTGCGAGATAGGACCCAAGAGTTTGGTTTGGTAATAAATAACCAAATCCAAGAACAACACGCTTTCTCGTGAAAGTAAAGCAATCATTCGCAAAAAAGTTATCAGCCGCAGCCCATACATTAGTTAAGGTGAATCATCGAACAGGATGTCAAATTATGGGCTTTTCAAATACTACTCGAAGCAGGGTTGATTAATGGGGCATCTGCAAAACCCTGACTTTGACTTAGGCATGTTACATGGTCCTGGGCGAACAAGCTTGAACATGATAGATATTAGTTAGAAAGGATTTTTTGTAAATACAAATTAAAAGGCTTTTCTCGAGAAGAGATGTAATTGTGATTCGAACACAAACTTACCTGATCCTCAAAAAAGACACTGTCCCCGGGGATGAACCAAATCGCAAAATACTGCTGATGGTTCATCGGACATCGAGGACACCCAAGGTGTCTTGAATTGTCGTTAAACATGTTACCTATGCATAGACAAGAGTGAATGCTCCCATTTGTTTCACAGTCGTTCATTTGTTTTATTTTCCTTAGCATGTTGCAGATTTCAGAAATGATACTATTGTGGAGCTATTCGTCGATTGGTTACCTTTGAACGTCTACGTATAAACGCGATGCAGTACTTTGCTGTGTCTTTTATTGTTTTTTGCTCTTGCTTTTTATTATCATTATCGTGTTTATCATATACCTGTTTTGTATATTCCCTTATGATTTACATAGAAGCATGGATTTGCTCTGTCCAATGAATTATTTGATGATTGTTTACTCAATCATCAACAGTGTAATAGCGTGCGTGTCTTTTTGATTTGTTTTGTTTTTTTGCTTTGTAACTTCACCTCATGCTAGACTTTACTCGTGGATTTGTTTATTCAATGCTTATTTTCGGTGTACCATGTTTTCACTAACTTTCGCGCGTTTCATTTTGTTTGTATTGTTCGAACTTTAATCGTCTACAACGTTCGTCCCACAGACTATGCTCTCTTGATGTGATAATAACACACGCATGGGTTAACAGCGAAAGGAAACTATAGCACATATACGATCAGTACTGGAAAGCCATATTATCTCTTGGTACACTTTGATAGCGTTTCAATTGGTTATAAAATTTGGGTATATCTATGGGCCTGTTTATATATAATATAATAACATCAACAATAGATACTTTCTTTGCTTACTGAACATTTTTTTCCCCATTCCTTTCGGCGTATAGTCATTCCCCCCGCAGAATAATTTCTCGTTTGTAAATCTTGCAAGTGCTCATTTTCGTTCACTCCATTCGTCTATGTTTCCACCGAGAGTTTTTTTTATATTCATAAGGGTTGCAAAGCTATGAGAGAAGTATGAGCAAGCTAACTAATAGTATCATCATCATTATCACAACCAATTTCTAATCGCAAAATTATCATAAGCGGCTTAAAGTATGGGGGATGGAATGTAGAAAACAGTTTCAAAGGCAAACCTATGAAGAGATAGCTTATAACAAGATAAATGGTAAGTTTTCCTCTGTAGTGTTAATATTTCGGAAAATGTTTCTCTTGGGAGGATTTATGGCTGTAAACAGAAGTTCGCGTTTCAAAACGAAGCATAGACATACTTTATGGCTGAAAAATGCTGTGCGGCATAGTTACATGAAATGCTGGATGACCACTCCCACAAACTAAGTGGAGTGATTTGATCTCAGCAACCTTAATCAAAGCTATCCGAGAGTTCTACTGTTGGTAGACCGTCTATCGCTATGGCTACTTCTAAAACATTCTTCAAGCCTATTCCTGCTGACATACGTAATAGACGCCAGACAGTCGAAAAACGTACTAAGAGAGTGATTTTAGAGAGAAAAGGAGAGGCAACCGGTGGTACGTCAAACGAAACAGCGGAGGATGAAAATCGCGACACACATTAATCCATGGCCAGTGCGCAGGTTTCATGATCGAGATGGCCGATACATTCGATTGACGGATGATGTCCGGAGTCCCACATACCTGGACCGCAGCGCTTACACAGTCCCGACAGCGTGCAGGGTATTTTCGGGTACTGCCGGAACTGATGCAACAACCCACGTGCCTTGCGCAGAATCAACTGTCCATCCATGTACATCGCTGTGGGTGGATAGAAAACGGTATTCATTCAAACCGGTCACATTGGTCGTGAAACAATAGCCGAAGTGTAGGCACAATTTACTGAAGCTACCTACTTACCAAGGGAACTAAAATGCAGCAGCATTTCGTCCGTGCGTAAATCTTGAGCAATTACATCGTCCGCATACACCGCTATGATGGCCAGACAGAGGAACAGGTGGAAGTAGTCAGTGAGATAGTTGGACCAGCAAGCTTCCCACATGCGGATGGCAACGGCTTCGGTGAATTCACGTTTAAAGCAACTGGAAAACAAATATCGTTGCAATTAGTTAACTCAACACAGCTTCAGTGATAAAACAGAAATCAGCCTTTTCCACTGGCCTTTTGAATCATAGTAAATTCATCCAAAAGTCTCCTTTTGGAATAGCAAAGAATCGCTACGCAATGGGTACTAGGTTCAGAATCGCAAAACCTTAAAGATATCATATGGAGAGACACTTGTTGCTAGTTGGGAACGACGGGGCCATAAATTGTGAACGAGTTTACTTACAGTAAAATCCAACGATGACAAAACAACAATTCCATCGCATCGGCGTGCTTCTGCAGGTGTTTGTAGAAGTTAGGAACCATGAGCCGAATCAATTCCCTCAGGTAGCACTGTAGCAAACACACAGACCCATTAGATTAAAAAAGCGCGAAAGCTCTGCATGACCGATGTACCGATTCTTACCAAGTTCCGATCGATATCGTTGTCTGTTGGCGTGCAGACAAAGATTGCCCGCTGCATAAGTCCCACGAAACACCAGAACGTTTCCGATTCGCTCTTTATCTCGCACAGTACCGGAGCCAACAAGTCACTCATTCCTTGGGTATATCTATCAATGACAAGAACGTTCAGCATGAGCCAAGCAAATAATAAACCAAGCTATCACACGTTCGCTTCTACTTACGACATGCCCGGATTGTAGAACGCGTAGTTTAACAGTATGTTTTTCATGGTGTCGATATTTGGGTTGTCGTCGCCGGCAAAGAACGGATTGCCACGATCCGTTCGCACCACATCCTTCTCGATGACGCACTGCACGGTGCGCCAGAACTGGGCCTGCGCTTCCGGTGACATCGAGTACAGCCGACGCCGGGTGATCTCTTCATACTCTTGGCGCCTTATCTCTCCGAGCGCGGCACGATCCTCAAACGTGGAGCCGGTGCTGTAGCAGTGCAGCAGGAACGGCCACACCGTTTTGCGTAAACTGCGGTCAAGCCCACCGAAGAAAACGCATTTGCGCAACTGCAGATCATCCTCGATTTGGCCCCGTTCGTTCAGAAGCGTTCCGTAGAAGTAGTCGGTCGTTATCTTCGAGACCTTGCCCTCCTCCGGGTGCAGTTCGGCTGGTCGCACCTCTGGTCGGCAAACCATAAACTGCCGGTACGGCACATTGGCCGGTTCGTCCTGTCCCGGCGCCAGCTTTATGTTATGCAGCAGGCAGTGCCACTGATGGAGCACCTGCGCCAAATGGTCCAGCCCGCCGTGATGAAAGTGCAGTATCTTATACTGTGATTCGCGCGATGCAATCACTAGCTGACCGGACGTGCACTGTTCGTCGTTGAAGAAGAGGCGCAACGCGCGCATCTGGCTCAGGTCCACCGAGAATCGGCGACACTTCAGTGGTGCCTTCCGGCTGACGATCGGCGACGCGGATGCGCTCTCCGGAAACGCGAGATTGTGCTTGTACGCCAGCAGCTCCGGCGACATCCAGTTCGGGTTGTTCTCGTCGCTGGATGTGATCGAGAGCGAACGGAGGAAGCGCTCCGTTGCCGGTAGGGTCGCTTCCGGTGGCGAGATGTCCACGTTTTGGATGTGCGGACTCGCGATCGTTATGTTGACCGATGTCACTGACGCTTGCGACGGTAGCTTATGGTGGTGGTGCAGTTTTCCACCGGACCCGGCCGATAACTTTCCCCCGTCGTCGATTAGAGGCTGCAGCTCCGTCTTCAGCTCCGCATCATCACCTTCGATGTCATCCGGACCACCAACGCCGTTCGAGTGGTGTGCCTCCGAGGAGATGATACAACCTTCGTCCACATCATCCTCGCCTTCTTCTTCCGGTTCTACCGCTACCTCCTCATCGCGACCATCGTAGTCGTTGCTGTTGCACAGACTGGCCTTGTCCGAATTGGAGCTGATGCTGATCGTTTCCGAGTAGTCTGAGCAGTTCATCGACTTGGTGTCGCTGGTGGCGGACTGGGCAATTGTTTCGTTGTACGGTTCGAGGAACGGATTTGTGTTTGCTAGCCTTATCGCGGTCGTGAACGGATTCCCATCTCCCAGTGGGAGGGTCGCTTTATCGTGCGGTACCAGCCCTTTCAGATGCCCGTTCTGTCCACTGTCTTTGGACGGTGCGTGCAGCAGCTGCTGCTGCTGAAGGTGCAGCTTTAGTTTGCTCTCGCTCAAAGCCACACCACCGCCGCTGGCACTGCGCCCTAAGGCAACGTTCTCGACGGTCGATGGACATTTGCGCAACGTCGAGTTGGGAATCCAAGTGAGAAACAATGTCGGACGCTTCGCGTTGTTGTACTGATCGATGAACGTTTTCGTCGTGACGGTCAGATAGCCCGGGTAGTGCAGTATGTCCGACTCCTGGCGCACTACGGCGGGCGGATGGACGCAGATGTTATTTTTGCAAAACAGTATCTCATTGTCCTCATAGACCAGCTCGGTGGAGCCGTCTTCCGTGTCATCATCACTACCGAGGATGTAACTCGACGCACGCTTCAATATGTTTACGATGGGCATCTTTTGCTGCGAGACGCTCGTACTTTACCTTTGCCAGGGATTGCTGAGATATCTACAAAAAGTAACGAGTAGAAAAACAATGAATCCAAATCGTAAGCAACTAGCACGAACATTTTTAGAATTGCCCGGATCCAAAGAAAATATCGATTTCTTTGTGTCGATTACGGGGAATGTTGTGCTCATCCCGAGAAAAAAAAAAGAAAAAAAAACACTTCAATCAATATAAAGCTGTGTTTCCGGTGTCCCTGAATCTTTGGTGCGTAGCTCACTATGATCTTTGTGAGGAAATATTGATTCATTTCACTGGAACCGACTGGCGGCTGTATTAGTTCCGGAACAAATTTTATCGAAACGTAGCGATGCACAAATCCGTTGCGGTATGTAATATATTTCCTATAAATATCATTGATTTGACAAGAAAATGTTTAGAGGTCTTACCACCCAAACTTGACCTAATTGCAAACATTTGACTATGCGTTCGTGCCCAGCGCTTTCGGTTTCAATATACTTTTTGCTGTTTGTTCCGAATGTGGCAAAACTACGCAAATCATGGATTGTTTCTAAATTTAAGTGAAAATAGTACTCTTAAACACAGATCCACAACACTTGCAATGTCTGTATTTGTTCGCTTTTTGCTATCCGATGGAGACGCATGGTGATTTTACCTGAACGAAGTAGCCCGTGTCTGTATCTGCAGCGATCGGGGTCGGGGTTTTTACGTTATGAATTTATTCACAAGATTCACACTTTGCAACAATGCTGCATTCACCCGTAGGTACGTCGGTGGCTAATAGCAATCACATAATACACTAGCTACGGGCGCTGCCTATGCCTTTCCTAGCCGTGTCTATAGCGCACATCTACGCTGAAAGCTAGTGATTGCAGCGCACCATTCGAGTTGAGCACATATCATGCTATATTCCCACCGTACTCGCTAAATCGTGACGAAATTTTCCCTCGACACACACGGTCACACGGTTATTGATTGGTTTTCTTCCAGCGCGATGCAAACTGTCAACGACGTCGCCCCAAAATTTTATCTTCTGCACACCTACCCTTCCGGTCTTCTTCTCTTGCTCCATACGAAAAGTCCATGCGAAGATGCACCACAGCTGCTGAAGTTGACGTTACGGGACGGAGGTGTGCATGCGCGTGCGCACACCCACCCACACTTGCGTCCTCCTCAAATCCCGAGAGTGTTATTTCGCTTTCGATATGTTTTCATCGTAAAGTGAGGTGACCGTCGTCGCGCGTCAAGGCTTGCTATGCTCGTGCCGGAATGACATACTTCGTTTAATCTAGCAACGTCAACAAACAATTGGCGGCGAATATTGGAGCGTACACGGGTTGCGTGTGTATGCGTTGGTAAATCAATTCCAGCATCGCTACCGGTACGTTATTTTGTACCAGGGTTAGTCGCACGGTGTGGGAAGCAGTGTATCAAACCTTTCGAACGTTCGATACGATAAACATGCAGATTAGGTTTGCAATGAAACGGAATTAACAACGTGTTTTTGGTTGGTGTACTGCATATAAAGTGCAATAAACACCATCGTTTTCATAAATCTCACGTGCTTTGTGGTTATTCGCATTAGCGTCGAACCAAATATTGCTATCGCAGGGTAACTGATGGTAATACAATCTATAGATAAAGCGCATTTGTAGATAAACGTATGTTTCAAGCTCGAGATAACATCGTCTTCAAGGCATGTGCTACTGACGATCTTTTGGCACGCCAGTCGTGATATCGACAGTTACAATTATTGCGCTATATTTTCTCCAAAAACAGACACTACAACCCTTTTTTAAGGAACTCGTTTAAGTTCTCATGAAAATATATGTATTCGTATGTATATAACCTTATTTGTAACGATAACAATTAACATAAATTAAACAATCGCACTGTCACGTCACGTCTGCACGTTTGGTTAATATCATGGTTCTTTGATTTGCTTATGCACTAGACCAATCGCACGGCAACGCTAGCAGCTCACTGCTGCAACATCCTTCCCAGTCCTGGAAAGTATTAGACGATGTTTATTAATGCACTTGCATGCAACTGCGACGACGAAACGAACTACTTACGGGTCAATGTTCTGACGATCAGCATCAGACCGCGTGTAACGATGTAGACTGTGGCAGCTGGTACTTTCACCAGCATCGAAACTTGACCCAGCAGCGACGAATGTGGGCGCGTGATAGTTGTGTGCATACCCATGGCTGCAAGCGTAATGTGCGACACACGAACTGTCCAACACCCACCGTCGTACCGGATACCGTCTGGTTCGGGTGTGTCGCTAATCACAAGGCACAAACCACCTCCATCTCTTGCAGTGCAGCAATGTCCCGTGGAAGGGGAAAATCTTATCAACCGCTAGACCGTTAGGCTAATGAAAAAAGCTAAGCAAAATATTTGTCCCTCTTACTATGCTCCCGGGTGGATACAATCAGTACGGGCAGGGTGTACGTAAGGTCGGCTTAGGACGAGATAACGAGAGGGATTGCGGGATGGGGTGCAACGGAGAGAAAACGATTGCAAAATGGAGAAATGATTCAATTAATTAATATTGATTGGAAGATAGTAGTGGAGAGTGGCTGGACATTGGAAATATACGATATTATTGGTGGAAGGTTGCGCCCAAAAACATCATACTATACTTACTATAGGAAATATTATATTAACAGATTTTGATCACTGACTGTCCGATGTTACTCTCGCGCCATAGTTCAATGAAAAACAAGAGATACTGGTGCATATAGTGCTGAACAAGAGTGATTTGATTGAAATTTTCAACAACATGACTCAATTTCGAATCTCATTCATCGTTCGACAATCGCTTTAATATCGTATCATACATCAGTAAAAAATAAATGTACTAATTCGTTGTTGTGAGATATAATTCTGAAGAAGAGTTTAACTTTTTCAAAAGTTCACAAGTAGCGTATAGGTTTCTGCACACATAGAGGCAAATATTCAAACAAGTGTGTAGATCATACTGTGCAAATAAGATAAAAAAAATGTCAGCAGTGACTGACAACTGCTCACGCTATGAGCTAAATATTTTGTTAGATTGCTTTACAATCAGCCAACGACGAGCTAAAATCTCCCCTGGCAGTAGTGGATTATTTTTGGTTTCTATTTTATAACACGATCGTTTTATTTCATGCGCTCACGAGAGAGCTGATAACTATTAGAAAGTATTGATAAAGAGTTGGAATTGGAGATTTACTAACCAAGGGAGTAAATTGCCACCGATGTCGGCAGCAGATCATCATCATCGCCTAAAGCATATTTAAGAATCATGAAGCAGTACCTGATCAGCAATAAACAATTCGATTTGCCATCAGTTATTGAACCTATTCTAAAAAAACGGTTAACAATGATCCGGTTGAAAACGATTTTTTTCTATTTATAAATACATACATGACATTTAATTTCTATGTGAGATTGACATTTTTCAATGTGATTGCTTTTTCACCGCTTTCTTTCATTATGAATAGCAATTCTCGAATTGATTTACGCATGCACGTATATTTAGTAGAAATAAAATACGCACTAACTGTTGTACGATCGATTTAAAAACTAGTACATAGAGTGAGTAGAGATGGGGATACATAACGTATTACTCTAATAGTAGAACACGAGGCAACATCCTCTAACGTTTTTGTCAAAATATCATGGATCGACTTACGTGCTATTAAGCGAGATGAAGTGTGCTCATAATTTTGTCGAGATTGGCTTGAAGCTGCTTAAGCTCCAACAGCACGCTCGGGTCAATCTTACGCAGCAGTGATTTGTCCACCTCTTCCAGCTCGGTGGGTCGGATTGCAAGCATACCATTCGCAACCGGAATATTCACGTTAGCGTTCGCTTCCAGCATGCTGTAAAAGATCAAACACATGAAAGTTCCGCGATCCATTAGGCGAAAAAGGATTAATTCACGCAAACATACTTTGCCGTCACTACTGGGCTGCCGGTGATGGAAAACACCGACTCTCCCTGCTTGGCGTGTCG
Organism: Anopheles farauti No. 4; assembly: GCA_000956215.1. Lineage (NCBI taxonomy): Eukaryota > Metazoa > Arthropoda > Insecta > Diptera > Culicidae > Anopheles > Anopheles farauti No. 4. The sequence goes on along the minus strand of JXWZ01014249.1, from coordinate 11,059 downwards.
AATCATGGCGAGCGCTGCATACGGTTGCACTTTGGGTGTAATCACGCCATAGCCACGATCGGCGCTGATGGCTTTGGGACGCATCGACTGCGCGGTTTTTAGTTTCGAGCGTGAAGCTCGTTCCGCTGCAGACTGTGTCAGTGGCTGGAGCGCCGACGACGGAATCTGTTGCTGGGTCCGGTTAGCTATAGCGCTCTGGGGACCGGTATATAGTGACCGGTTGACGTTGGGTGTAGCGATCGCGCTGGTCGATTTGCTGCGGCGTCGTATTTTCGCTGACATCAGCGGACCGAACCGAGTCTTCGAGGAAGCCATCATCGAACCGACACGGAAAGTATCGCCCTGCTCGCTTTCCTCTGTAAGGTAACCTGAGCGTTAAGAACAAACCGCAGCACCAGCAACCATAACGAATAACATAATGAATAATGTGTGTACCAACCACCCCCGTGCGGTATGTGATGGAACAGCGTGAAAACAGTGCAAATGAGACCCGAAAATAGAAAGCCAAAGAAAAATAAACAAACACCGGTTAGTTACAAACGAGTGAAGCAGCTGGTTAGCACATGTGTCTCCATATTAGTTGCGCGTCCAGCCGGGATAGACAGAAGGCGCAGACAAATTTGCTTACCGTCGTCTTTGGATTTCTTTCTGCAAGATTTTTCCAGCAACGCGCTCATGTTGGCGCTAACGGTCTGATTCAACGGGACCGATTTGTTTAGCTCTTCGGGTGTTGTATTTTGCTGTAAAAAAATGCATAGAACTTAGCACATTCTTTGTAAAGGGGCAACAACATTCAGCTCGCAAATTACCATTGCCCGAAGTTCACCCATCGTGAGCAAGAGCAAATTTTTAGGTATACGCGACCTAAGCACGTCGAAGGCACGGTTAAGTACATCCATATCGTTCTGAAACTTTAGGTCGATGTTTGTGAGATGGCAATCGGCTGCGAAAAGCATTAACAACAGATTATTCTATATGCTGGTTTGAGCTGCGCTTGCCAAACGCTTACTTATCACGTCGAAATCACGCAGCTTCATTTCGATGTACAACTTCGAGTCCGAACTGTTTTGGCCACGCTTTGTAGCCGTCCGGGAAACCTTTGTGCGCACCATCGTTCTCGAGTGTTTTTGGTGCTTGCGAAATGTTTACAATTCAATCAAGACGGTTTGAAAAATGCGTCGTTTTCGGAAATCGTGAGTTTGCTTGTAGGTTAAAAAAAGAAACACAACAAGCGGGAAAAGTACGTTAAACTGTTTGTTTGGCAGGCGAGTTTTTTAAGTTTGCTTCGTTTCCCGCAGCTTGTTCGAGCAGACTGCATTCCCAACTGTCAGCTGTCATTGAGTCGGTGCTGGAATTTTAGACGAAACTGCTCGTAAATGTTTTATCCGTGAAATTTAATTCCTTTTTCTAGGCTTTATTATGCTTGCTTGTAGATAAAACTGCAGTTAAATGAACTTAAAATGTTAATAAACTATGGTTTATGTATTATTTGTACATTTCCGTAATGTTAACATCTTGTTGTTGTTTGCTCCAACCGTATGTTACCATACTGTTCTGTGAATAGTGTTTTCTCGTTATTTTACATCAACGTATTAAATTTGAGCTGTATTCTCAGTGATAAATTTGGTTGTAATTGCACTAATTTTTAATTTAATACGTTGCCAGAAAAAAACTATTTGAACTACTCGAATCCGGAACGCGCAGCAAACAAAAGGCGGATTTGAACCATGGAATGACAGTTCCACAGACATTTGGAAGGAGGTACGGAAGGCGAATGATACGTGGGATGGGTGCCGTATGCGCGCGGCGGTGTGCAAGATGTTTGTGTCTGTCTGCCTCGCTGCCCACAATCCGGTCCGTTGGCAGGGAAGGGAGGTACTCGGGGTAGAAGAGGGACGGTAGTTGTCAGGGTAGAAGAAGCGGGTGGAACAACCGGAGAATAGGGAGAAGCGGCTGCTGTTGCTGGAAATCGCGCATCGCGAAGGAACCGGATTGGTCGGCGTGATATGGTAGGCGATGCTGTGCTGTTGCAAGCACCGTCCGTCGCTCTCGTCGCTTACTCCGTCGTTTCGTCGGTGCTGGTTTCCGCTGCTACTCGGGCAGCAGCACGTCTGAATGTGCACAAGTGCAGAAAAGCCCGTCGGCGGATACACACGACGAATACGACGACGAGTTGCAGGTTTTGGTCCCGGGTGCGCGCGGGTACAAGGTGCTGGGGTGCGAGGTGCGTGTGCGTGTGTATTGGTGCGCGGATTTCAACGACGACGGTATTCATTCCGCCGTGCGCGTTTCACTCGTGTGGTTCTCCTCTCTTGGACGCGAAGCTACGCCAAACCCCTTTTAGAGGGAGCACCAGTGCAAGATAGTGTTAAGGGATTTCAGTGACCGCGGAGTGTGTCGTACACCGGATGTGACCAACCGAGCCCCTCGTGTTCGGAACCGTGTCCCAAATACACACACACACACACACATACACACACGCGGAACATACATTGGTGTAAATAGTCGTTCGTCGTCGTACCGTTTTTATTTGTAGTGCGATTGGTGCTGCCGTGCTGCTGAAGGACACCACGGCAACGGGGTGTGTACAACGTGTACGTGCTTGACGGGGTCGGGCGCTCAGTCCGGACGTGCCGCCATTTGGCACCTTCCGCCCGTTTGTAACCTTCCCATCCGTACCGTTTGCGACTCGCGAAGCATAACCTGAAGCGAGAGGGGTGGTGCGCTAGATTATCGGATTGCTCGACGGGGTTTGGTTTTGTGGCGTGTGGCTGTGTGTGCGTTCCGACCAGAGCACAAACCCCGGGAGTGTAGAGGTTCCGGCTGTGAGATAGAGACAAAGCGAGCGCGAGAAAGTGAACGCGTTGCACGAAGCGCGGCGGTGTACGAATGAGCGAAAGAGTTCGCGGTCAATATCGCTGCTACTAGTGTGCGTTGCTGGTGGGTGCGCGGCGACGGCGGGTACGGCACGCGGTAAAGGGATTGGGACACGCACCCTCTGCTAGGGCAGCAGCAGCAGCTGCCGCTGCTGGGGGTGGTACTGTACAACAACTCACACCCGTTCCGCCACACAACGCCTTCTACGCCTGCTGCGATGGAGCTGAAGGCAGAGAAAAAAGAGCATGACGACGATGAAAGTGGCGGTGGTGGACGTCAACGGCTGCATCGTCGTAATAGCACCGTCGCTGCAGCTGCTGCTGGCGACGAGATGTCGGATCAGGAGATAGTGGAGGTTGGCATCGATGAGGATCACATCAAGTTTCTCACCAGCATGCACTCGGGCGATGAGGAACCGACGAATGGTAACCATCACCACCGTGCTGCGGTTACGTCCAGTGGTCGGACGCATCGCGCTGGCATGGTAAATGGTGCGTTTGGTGGTGGGAATGTCCGGCGGCAGATACAAGCAGTCGCCGGCAGCAACGCCTGCAACGGACCGTACGTTTCAGTGCACCAGAATGGCGGCGGTGGAACACATCACCAGAATGGTAAAGTGCAGCGTCGTGGTATGGCGAATGGCGGCGGTGTAGTCGACTATAGTGAGGAGGATTCATCGGACGATGACGATGACGATGACGAAGACGACGACGATGACGATGATGATGAAGATGACGATGAGGATGTGATGGTTGTCGCTGCGAACATCCTATCGAAGACGGCACAGAGGTCATCGTTGCTGGGTACGATTTTGTTGTTCGGATGCGAAGCGGATCGCAGTATGCCGCAAACGCACTAACGAACACTCGCTGTTTTATTTTCTCCACAGGAACGGGCCGCACGTACCAGTGCGACGTGTGCCCGCGGATATTTCACCGGCCGGACCATCTGCGCTATCACATGCGCATCCACGAGAAGAACAATCCGTTCGAGTGTAAGCTGTGCTTTAGTGTGTTCGCGTCGGATCCGGCGTTCGCTCATCACATCCGCACCGAGCACGCCGGTATGGGTTTGGCGGATGCTCTGCCGCCCGTACCGGAAACGGAGGCGCACTACTTCGCCTGCACGTACTGCGACAAAACGTTTCCGGACGGGGTCGAGTTGGAGGAGCACCTGCATCAGCAGCACCTCGGCGAGCGGCCGTACAAGTGTAATATGTGCCCGAAGGCGTTCATACGGATGGATTTCCTGCAGTGCCACTACCAGAAGTACCACAGCTTTCATCCGATGGTCGAAGACGAGGGGGACGATGAGGAAGGCGAGGAAGGTGAGGATGGGGCAGAAGAGCAACCGGGATTGGATCAGACGCAACGCGCCAAACGTCCCCGTTTGATGGTTCGTAAGCTGGAGGAACTGGTGGACGGGGCGCGCATGATGAAGATGTCGTCGTCGGAAGGGACGACGCGCCGCACGTCACACACCGGAACGGGTACGAGCATCTCGAGCGACGAATACCGGCGTGACGAGTACGGCGACGACGTGGACGACGAAGAGGACGATGGCGACGACGAGGGTACGGGTGCGGAAAGCAGCGATCAGCATCACCCGCAGCGTAAGGTCCCGGCGCAGCAACGCAAGGCTACGGGACGTGCGAGTTTGCAACCGAAACTAAGCGGAGTGCACAGCCGGTTTCTGGTTGCGATGGAAGAACAGCGGGCGAAAAAGATGGCAGCGGCGGCGGCGGCTGCGGCGGCAGCTGCATTAGCAGCGGCCGAGGAATCCAACAAGTATCGATGCCCCGTTTGTGAGCGTGGCTTTCCCCGAGAACCGGATTTGATGCTGCACGTACGAACGCATCCCGGTAAGTGTGTTTTCGACGAGGATTGCATACGTTCAAGCGTGTCTGTTCCTTAAAGTATGCAACCCACAGGGTAAACGGTGTGTTTTATGTTCTATAAATGTGGCGTTTCTGTCGCTCTTTTGCAGATCTACCTACGTTCAAGTGTCCGCTGTGCGAGCTGGCGTTCATCGGTTCGGATTATTTGAAGAATCATCTGAAAAAGCACGTCATTGGCAACGGTGAAGATCCGGATGCACCGGGAGCGATCGATTTGAAGTTGGTCGGTGTACCGGACACGACCGCAACCACCAACGTCGGTAGTGGAGGGGAGGCCGCCGGTGCTGATTCGGTACCTTCACTTCACACCGCAAAGCTCCCGAAGCCGATTATCACCGCTAAACCACCGTCAACCGGCATCTCGTTGCTGAAACCGATCGAGGAACGTAAACCGCCCGACCACCAGCAGGAGTACTGCGTGAAGACGGCGGACGGGAAGTTTATGTGTACGGTGTGCGAGCGGCTCTTCTCGCACCAGCAAACGGTGCGCATCCACTTCCGCATCCACACGAACGAGAAACCCTACAAATGTACCTTTTGCGACGAGTCGTACATCCGGTCGGACTATTTGGAGCGGCACCTGAAGGTTCACTTCAAGGACGGGATGCTTCCGGCGGCTGCCATTGCCAGTATGGCGGCGGCGGCAGCTGCGGCCGCGGCAGCATCCGCTGGCGGTGGCACACGGTCCGCAACTTCGTCACCACCGACGATGCCCAAAGAAGAGCCGGGCACTGCCGGGTATCCCGATCACCCGATGGGAACCACAGTGGCGGGCATTGGCGGTGCACCGGGCACGGGTGCTGGTAGCGGCACGAGTAAACCACTGATAGGGCGTGCGGGCCTGGCACCGGAAAACTATCACTTCACCGAATCGAATGATGGGCAGTTTGTGTGCAAGATCTGCGATGCCGTGTTCAACCAGGTGGCCTTATTGCGCAAGCACGCACTCGACCACACGGAGAAGAAACCGTTCTACTGTGCCATCTGCGATCGGTCCTTCAACCGGGTGGACTATCTGAAGGAACACTTCAAATCGAAGCGCCATCTGCAGCTGTTGGCGGAAGCGGCCGATACACCGGCGGTGGTGGCCGACGAAGATGACGATTCCGCGATGGATGGTATGCCGCAGTCCAAGTCGGCGGCACGTGTCAAAATAATGGCAAGCGCCGGCAACCAACAGGGCGTCGATAATTCGCAGATAGGCACCAATGGCGACATTGGCGTCCAGATGGAGGTAAGCAACCGAAGTAGCAGTAGTAGCAGCGGTAGCAGCAGCAGTAGCAGCAGTAGCAGCGATAGTGGTAGCCGTAGTAGCAGCACCAGCAGAAGCAGTAGCAATATCAATAGCAATAGTAAAACCAACGCCACCACCACCACACCGAATCCGAGCCCGCTGAAGCAACCGAACCGGGGCGAATCACCGGGCGATAGTGATGCCACACGCTCCTCGAACCTGCTGGGCGAGTTCCATCGGTCGGACTACGAGCGCACCAGCGACGGGCGGTACAAGTGCAACCAGTGTGATAAGACGTTCGTGACGGCGGTTACTCTCAAGATGCACATCCGGCTACACACGGGCGAGAAACCGTACAAGTGCGACAAGTGCGATAAAGCGTTCATCCGGTCCGACTACCTGAAAACGCACGAAAAGTGTCACCGGCAGGAGTCGTTTTTGAGCATGCTGTCGCTGACGACGTCGAAGGAACCGAGCACGGCTTCGGAAGCGGGCGATTCCGATGGCGATGGTGGTGGTGAGGTGGGCGAGGTGAGGCCACACGGTGGAAGGAGTGGTGCGGTTAATGGTGCGGTCAAGCACGATCGTCGGGTGAACGCATCTGACGACGAACAAGAAGATGAACAAGACCAAGGAGAAGAGGAGGAGGAAGATGAAGATGAAGAAGATAGTGAGGACGAACAGGTACGTATATTAGCCACACGGTGGTGGAGTTGATTTAGAGTTGTATACATTTACAAAAATATCCAACACATTTCTGTTTTGTGTTATCTTCCCCCGTCATAGGTCATTGAGGTGATGGTGAAGGAGGGTAGCTGTTCAGAGAGTGAAGACGAAGAAGACGATTGTGACGAGGAAGAGGTTGAAGAGGAGGAGGATGAGGAGGAGGACGACGATGGTGATGGCGACGATGATGAGGATAATGAGGAGACTGCGCGCCAATATGCGACCAACACCGACAACAGTACAAATCGTAGCGTATCTGGAACGATGTAAGTACTATTGTAGCAATAGTTTACGTTTCTGGTACTCAGCGTACTGGCGTAGCGTAAATTGGCGCGAAAATTTGCATCCAATAATGCTACAAAACATGTAGCTAGAATTCCCCTTTTATGCTGTTAATCGTTCGAAAAAAAAAAAAATAGTACCACATGTTTGCAGTACATGTCGCAGTTTGCCATGACTTGGATAATTTGCATAAAACCGATCGTATTTTTTACGAGTGTACTCTTTATTGAGTACTATTTCTTAAGCTGTTTCAGTTACCAAAAGGTATTTTTTTTACGTCGAGAAGGAAAAAGTATCTTTACCAAAACTTGTTATGTGCTCGGAAGGCTTTAAAAAATAAAAATAGTTATTTAAAAGTGGATTAAAATTCTAAAAACATTGTAAATACTGATTGCTTCTTGACAGGAAATCGAATTTCTTCGTAAAACATAAGCGTATACCACCTCGCTTACGAAATTCCAAATTTTCAACAACCTGATTGTGATGTGAGTTATGAAAAGGGGGTTCGCAATTTGTTTGGACCATAATAACATTTATTTCAATGTTATTTTGCCTCGCTTTTTCATTTGATGAAAACTTTTCTCTTACTAATTCTATTCCTAACGGGTTGAAACTGGTTCTATTTTGATACAATCATTTTTTTTTGTATCTCAATTTATAGAAGCTATAGGATTTTGTGTCTCAATACATTACATCGACAGTCGCTCAATGTTTTAACCTAATTCAAATGTTTTATTTTTTCCAGCGAGCAGCAGCGAAAGGAAAAGAATAAAAGCAAACCAAAAACCCGTCCAACCAGCGGTGGCGATAGTAGCAACAACGGGTACGATCACGAAGACGACAGCACGTCGCAGACCAGTGGTCCCGTCGCCAGTCGACAGTATGATGGAGGCACCGAGGTAATGCAAAATGGGCAGAAAGGTAAACACCGGTGCCCGATGTGCGATAAGCTGTTTGCGTGGCCAAAATCGCTCAAGATACATGTACGAACACACACGGGGGAGAAACCGTACCGCTGCGATATCTGTGGCAAATGCTTTGGACGCTCGGATAGCTTACGAGGCCATAAGCGGACGCATGCAGACGATCGCTTGATGCAGTGCCATCTGTGCGACATCAGCTGCACCAATGCGGCGGAGCTGGTACAGCATCAGTATACAGTACATGGGTTGCAACCGTTGGAAAGCTAGGTGCCGAAAATGCATTTTGACGAAAATTACCTGCCACTTAAACTATGGAAAAAACCACCGTTTGCGCTTTTCGGAGTGAAGAGAGAGAGAGAAAGAGAGAAAGAGAGAGAGAGAGAGAGAGAGAAAGAGAGAAAAGAGAGAAAGATATAAAGAGAGAAAAAAAGAGAGAAAGAGAGAAATAGAAAGAAAAAGAAAAAAGAGATGAATTATAGAGTAATCCCTCCTGTTCGCGTCTTCATCCATCTCTCGTCCTGAGTTAAGGTACAATCGTAGAACTGGCTCTTAGCGGATAGATAGACGAGCCACATGCCTTTAGAGTGTATAATATAGTACCATCTCGGTGTACAGCATTGCGTTGGGTGTAGTTTTGTGTAAATAAATACATGTACTTACTTTTTATTACCTAATATAACCAAACAGAAACTTATATAAAGTATCGATCTATATTATATTATCAAATCTTATTTTGCAAAGGAAACAATACCCTTTGAAGCATTCAAAATCAAACAAATTAGTATTAGAAAAGCTGAACTTTTGTTTTGAACAAATTAATAAGAGGCTCGCTAGCCTTGCCTGCAGTAGGCGAACATTCATTCATTCTTTTCTGAAAGTATGGTGGCCCGATTAATTAGACTGTCACTTTTTAATACTGCAGTGCTGTGAAGTTTTAATAAAGGACATTATAACCTTTATACCCGGTTTATCTTTTCCCCCAGTCGAATTCAAAGAATCTATCGTCTTTGTTGTTTTCCTAAATTTCATAAAATTAAATCCGTAACAGTGTTTCATCTATTCAAACAAATTATGAACTAGCATCAACACATATTCTGATAGCCATAAACTGAATCGAAAAGTGTTTGCTGGAGTTCTACAAAAATTGTGCAATTATTCAAATGATAATGTCAGCCATGCGATTGTCAAAGGTGGCATGTAAGGTGCTGTCAAACTCGAGGGTAAACTGTGGTCCAAGGTAGTTAGAAAATGAGATAGGTTATTGTAATTTGATTAAACACTTCAATCCCCGAACCATGTTAGTGGATACTGTGGAAAAGTAGCACGAGAGAGATTCTGATTGTGGCTAAAAAACTAATATGATTCTTTCATGTTCTGCCTTGTTTGGTTACTCTTGCCATATGATTTTATACACAAAGTTTGACAGATCGATACCCCACAATGGCGTGCATAAAAAACGCTAATCTGATAAATATAAACCTTGGTATGTATAAGTTTCTTTTAGCGCCAATCCCGATATCCTTCAGTTTATTGGGTTTCTGTTTTCGTTTACATCAAGGACATGCTCTAGCAGTTGTGTGGCATTGCCTTTGTTTTTTTGTATGTTATGTGTGATTATTTTTTATAAGTAAGTATGTCCTTAATTTTTTTATGCATGCGGTAAATCAATTGTCTGTGATAAACAATTTGAAAATAGTAATTCGACCGAAATAACGATACGTTGTAGGCATCACGTTGTTTAATTTTGTAACAGGTACGTTGAACTTGGTTGATAAACTCCATTTTGTACGAATATCTGTTGGTATAATCACGCTGATTGTTCCCTTTTTAGCGATAAGCACGATCTGCAATCATGGTGCGTACAAAAGTTTCACGCAACAATGCCTCGAAACGGAACCGAACTAGCTATCAGGAAGAACGCTACGCGAACGTTATGCGAGAGTTCGATATCGTAGGTAGGTATCGAAATGGTTATTAAAAAATTGTTTTATTGAGAGTGTGCAATATGTGGTAACGAGTGGTACCCTTTGCTACCGGCAGCTGAATCATTCTTTATGTCGATTGAGGCGAAACAAGAGGCGTGTTTGGAAAAGTTGGACTATCAGGCAAGCATGATCAAGAGCCGTGTACCGAAAGAAATCCTCCAGATGACGATGGGCGATTTGCGAAAGTGTGGCGGTAAGCTGTTCGTCGATGTGCTAAACATGGGTACGGCTATCGAAGAAATGATGACCGGTGATGCTTGTAACGCAAGCCTGCTCTCCATCGGCTCCGGTGATTTGCAGGCCAGCATACAGAAATCGTTCCGAACCGATGAAGGCTACCTGACAGAGGATACTACCAAACACACGGGTGATGTGATCGGATTGGCAAAGCCATCTATGCGGCCTATCGGACCGCTAGCTTCGGCGATGAAAAGTACCTACGCCAGGCGTCGAAGTAACTCCGTCTCGGACCGCACGACCACACCAAGCAAGCAACCACAGCCATCGATACTGTTCGGTATGAAGAGCAGGATTGGCGACCAGCGAACACCGAGCGCAAACCGGAACCTGCTGTTGGGCCATTCGGACAGGTTTTCGCGGCCGAAGCTCCGTACCCCGATGGTACCGCCGGGTAAGAAGGGTCGTCCGCAAACGGTCAGCACCGATCGAGGCATAAGCCAGATTACGCTCAAGGTGGAACCGAACACGCCGCTCGCCTTCATACGGTACCCGCGAGCGGGCGAGAATGTTTACTCGCTCACCGGCAGCCCGGTGGTGAACGCGTTTATGACCAAACATGTGGCCAACGTGAACATTCCCGTGCCGAACGGTGTGCTGTCACTGCAGCCGACCGAGTTGCAGGACGTGGACGCGAAATCGCTACCCAAGATTGATCTGGCGACGTTCGAACATTTGAAGAAGCTACAGGCGAATCTGAACATAGTTATGCAACACGCCGAGAAATGCAACTTCCTAATGGAACAGTGAATGCCGCGCCGCAAAAATGAGCGTTTGATAATTTTATGTGATGTTTTTCTTTTCTTTCCTCTAATGTAGTAACAATGTGTAGTTCAATTAAGTTCAAAACCGAATAATGTAATATGTGTGTTGTTCCTCACAGAACGTATGTTTAGTA
>JXWZ01014248.1:0-29829 GCA_000956215.1 Anopheles farauti No. 4 | reverse complement strand
ATGCCATCACGGTGGCCGTCACATGTCGGGATGAAGGTGTGAAATGTACATTTCATTTTCTTGGTTTCTTACCGTTGTTCATCCGTGCGTCCGTTTGTCTGACTGTCCATGGTTAACCGTTGCAGAACTCTGTTGAGTGTTTTGCCTCACCCGTCCTGCTGGAGCGGGTGTCTTTCCGTTTCGGCTACGATGTCGGTTTGGGATTAATCATTCATCTTCGAACGGCGGCGGTGTGAGACCCCCCGTCGGCAACAATCGCCTTCTTCGATCTTTCGATCCTTCGTATTTGTAGCTCGCTGGTCAAGGGATGAAAACGCAGCGGCATCACCTTGGCGAGTGAGAGGCAAAATAAAGAGATGACGCAGGCATCGGCAGGAAGGGAAGGAACGGCGTACCGAGCATCCGCAACGCGCGGTATGCCTGTGGAGGCTTTGGCCAAGAATGCAAGTTATGAAGGGGGTTGGGTGGGAAAAAACGGACACAAGAATTCCATCTTTCCGGTCCCGGTTCGGCAGAAATAAGGGAATGCCGAGGAGCGAACTGTCCGTAAAATTATTTTGCTTTGCTTCATCAGCCGATCGGTTGGGGTTGTTGTATACATGGGTGAGAGGGTTTCACATAAATTCTGCGCTAGTGATGGCCAAAGGACTGTAAGTCTATACCGAAATTCCAGTGTATCCGATTCTAATTTTTTTTGGAATCGGTTCTAGCACGTAGATAAAAATGTTGCAAATATCGCAAACGATGATAAGGGTTGGCAAGACGAATCGGTTTTGTATTAACAACTTAGCGATTTTTTACCAGCAGTGGATTTGCGTATCACAGGATTAAATAGTTATGATTATTATCTGGGTATGATGTTATAAATATGTTTTGAGAGCTGCTAGACTACAAAGTTTACTGTTCGACTACGAAATTTAATATTTGTAATTATAATGAATGAAAATATCTAAGGGTATTGGTAAAAAATCTAAGGATAGTACAAAAAATCGATATTACACGAGAGCCCCTCACACGGTTATCTTAGAATCAACGGAAGAAAATTCGAGATTTTTAATACTGTATTAGGCAAAACTATAAAACCTATAGTTAGGTTTAGGTATTTGCCCATTTCCTGAGAGGAGCATTTCGCGATAGAAGCTCTTCTATAATGAAGATCTGCTGAGAGTATTTAAGAAATGCATGCTAGACACATAGAAAGGTGCAAGCAATTTGTCAAGTAGTTGTCGATATTCGTTTTGATATCGTTACAGGAATCAATTATGAAAATGGAACCAGAATCGAATTAGTTCGATTCCAAGCACCCATCACCAATCGGTCAGTCAAATATCTTTTAGATCTGATTACAATACGAGCTGTAAGGTTTTTTTTTTAAGTTTCCGCCCTAGAAGCTGGATAGAAACGGACATAAATGAATAACATATTGGTGTCGAGAGCATTTCATTTACTTACTTATCACGCGCTACAAATATTTTAAAGTGATGGCTCGATTCAGAAATGTACGATATCTCTCAAGGTCGCTCGTCGTCTTCACCCTACCGTTGATCCCGTCGGTCTGACGGCAGATTTAAAGCCATCACCGTTAATCTTCATCGCGAGCCAGTAAGGTGCTTCTGGAGCCTTCTGGAGGAAAACTCTGAATGGTTTTAATGAGCCCATCGTTGGTGAGGACAGAACACTTTGAGGTAAACGGTTCTACGCGTGGCCCTAAAAATAATTTATTACATATTTTCAACCATGTCAGTTCAGGCAATAATGCTTTCGTTTTGCATTTATTTAGTCTAGGTTTAGTTACAGCGTTGACAAAGCTTTTTATAGCGAAATATCGTGTAATGACAAAAAACTTCTACAGTGTCTGTATTTATTATATAATATAAGCAATATTACAGCAATAGCGGAGCAATATTATATATAACAATTGTGACATCGTTTATCGCTATAACCATTGTACCAATTGGTTGTTATTTATTGCGTGAATATGGCAATCCGAGCTATATCCGAATAATTTAACTAATATAACTATATTACTAGGAGTGCTACGTACTTCGTTTACCGTTCTATATAACAGATTCTAGCGATAGTGCTACGATTTGTATGACTTTATTACTATGAGGAGCCGAAACGGAAATTACGAATAGTAATACAAACATAGAGAATAAGTCGATATAAAAATAAAAGGTTTTTTGCCTTTGAAGTGAGATACACATTGAGCAGGTTCCTAGTCCATTATTAATCCAACTCCATTCCAATTAGCGGATGCATCTTGCTGTATAAAAATGATCTTGTTTGTAGTTAGGGCGGCCCGGTGGTGTAGTGGTAGCGGCGCCGGTTCTTCACACGACAGGACCGGTACCATAATCCCATTCGAACCGTCTTCCCCTAGCGAGGAGAGACTAACCAGTTATGGTGGTAAAATCATTCTAGAAAGCCGGTAAAATGGCAGGCATGACTTCGGTCGTTACGCCAAATAGAAGAAGAAGAAGAAGTTTGTAGTTATAAACAAAGGCTTTGCCTAAATACTGGCCATTAAGTTACTTTAACTTACTTTAAATAAACAAATTATTGAAAATGTTCTAAGCATGGCGTTCACTTCGAACCTTATTCAGTTTAGATGTTTGTGATATGTTGTGGCTGACACTCATTTTTTAATAAACAAAATATGTGATCATCGAGAATTGTTATAAGGGAGATTTTTCGTTCCCGCTTATATCGATAGAAATTCAAATAATTTTATATTTTCAATTTAGTTTCTGTTTCGAATTTTTGGATGAATAACTTGTAACAATTAATTTCTCGAATCCAACACCGCTCTCGATTTGACTGTGTCGAATAAAGCATCAAATGGCGATCATTTTTCTGCTATCATTTGTGTCCGGACTGTGTACATTGGGTTTTAGCAGACGAAATGTTTTTCTCACGTTTACAAACTTTTTTAAATATTAGATTACAGATGAATCTGGTTTGTTATGTATTTTTGTACACGTTTTCAGATTTAATTTAATACTTTTAGAACACATTTTATCACTTTTTTTCAATCTTATTGTTTTGATTCATTTGTTCATTTTTTACAAAAGGTAGAAAGTATCTTATATATCCAATTTATTTTATTCAGTCACTTTGTGAACTTAAACCTAACTTAGTGTAATCTATTTAATTCTCAATCTTAAATATAGTTCACTCAAACATTAAAAATATTTTGAGATGTTACTCCAGCGGTGGTGTACAACCGGTTTGGATGTTTGGATTTCTGAATTGGATTTCGGATTTCTGTCGAATTGAATAATATAATACTTAACAACGAATAAAAATATAACACTAAAAAATTATTAAAATTATTATGAAATGTTAAAATTCTTTAAATTTAGAAATGTTTAAACCTTTTTCCACTTTAATTTCTAACTACGGCCGCAACGGATAAAACAGCTCTCAAATTTATTTCAAAACAAACACTTAAATAAAAAAAATACAAAATGCAAATGGCATACGGACGCAGTGGCAATGAAAAAAAAAATAGTTATGTAAGAGTCACATTGTTGATAATAAATGTATAGCTAATATCATATATATAACCAACGATCTTTTCGAATTGGATTAGTAAACAATTGATTATTTTGGAACAGAAAATGCAAATTTGAAATGTTTAGCTATGAAAAAACTGGTGTGCCAAAACGGAACAACTTGTAGATTCCAATACACTTAGTGTGTGGGATACAGACAAGCTGGGATCGAGCAGATCCCCGTTTTCAGTGAATTCTGTTCGCTGGCCTTGGGAACTCGAGGTAATCCGTGACCTGGCAAACACCAAAGAACAAATATAATAAAATTCCAAGAACGGAGCATCACCACAAAAAAAAACTAAGAAAGCCACGCATGCATACTTTGGTCCAATCTCCTATCACCCAGCCACTCTTCAATGCAGTCAGGCAGCGTGCTGCGACCGATTCTTTTCGAAAAATCAAAGTCCAACATCATGCACCCTCCTCGAGCCGACTGTGGCCGAATAATATACGCCGTCAATGGCGACGTTTCGGAAGAATGCGACGCAAAAGGGTCAGATCTTAAGATAGTAGAAGCCTTACTGTCGAATATGAATGGGTGAGCGGGTGTGTTGTATTCGTTTTCTTCATTCTGATTCGAAGCGATCAGGGGAGACGAGAGAAAAGGATGTACGAAGAGTGAAAAAAATGCGACCGAAAGGAAAACAAATAAAATATGCTTCCCTTTGGAGCATAGCATTAAAGCTAGTTAAGACGATTGCAACTTACACATAACAGCAACTGCCAAACGCTCATTTCACTAATGTGAAACCCAGCTTAGTGTGTCAAAACCCAACATTATAAAGTAATGTTTCGTTTGGATATCAAACGCTGCTAAGGCACTGAAATTGAATCTTTTTTAACAGTAAAATCAAGCATTAAAAATATCGGTAAAAATACAAAAAAAGCGTGGTTGTATTAGTCTGCTAATTTCCGTTTGATTGTGTGGGATGTTTTGTAGTGTAATAGGATAATGAAATTGATAGTGATAATTGTTTTAAAGAAAAATAACGGCAACAAATAATAGACTAATTTTTTGTTTACAAAAATTTCGCATGAAACGCTGCAACATACGCTACTTCTTTACGTTAATGCTACGTTATTTAAGGTCACTCTAGGCACTCCTAACATTATGGAAATATAACTATTATTTTTGTAAGCAGTATAGTTACACTTGTTTACAATTCTGAACAGTTTGTTCATACGTTTGACAGTCGACGCTTATCTCTTCATAAACATTGTGTGTCATCTAGTTCTGAGTTCGGGGGCTTTCTGTCTAATTAAATAAATACCAATGAAAGTTGCTTTCATCTCTGTACACCTTAAGTGTCGTAAGCCGGACGGTATAAATGTGTTTTAGGTACACCTTCCGTTGGTGAGAATGGGTAATGGAGGTAAGTCTGGTGGACTCAGGCGTGGACAGGCGGCGCTGTCCGAGCGGTGCACATTTTTGGGAAGTTCCTCTGTTCCCTCGCCTTGCTGGAAACGTGACTTTGCAGCCAACAAAAAATTGAGGGAAGGTGTTCGAATTCCTTGTCGTGCCATACTGCCATTAATACATGCAAAATGAATCCATTCCTACTTGTCTCCGCTTCGAGGCTCGACTATTTCTAGGTCATCATTTTCGCGCGTTATTTGTTCGTCCGGCAGCTACATGACCTCTGAATCAGCCTTCCACATGGAGCAGGAAACAAAAATCCAATTGCCACTGTAGATTTACGGGTTAATTCAAACGTTTAAATAAGATGATTTTTTTACGAATCACTTCAATCGAAAGGGTACCTAAGCCATACGTGTTTAGAATTACGTAAGGCAGAAAGAGATATCTTTATTATATTTAGCCAGATGTTATAGTGAATGCCAACATCATCAGTGTTTGCAAGAGCTGTTGGACATAAATAACAGTTATTTAAGCGTTCATTACTCTATGCTTGCTTTGATCGCGTCAGTGATTAGATTCGTCGTGGGTTAATTCTGTACGCAAGTCATGCTTGATCTTAAGTGTATCTGACAGAAGAAAGAGAGTGAGAGAGAAAGATAGAAAGAGAGAGAGAGAGAGAGAGAGAGAGAGAGAGAGAGAGAGAAGAAACTTTTATACACTCTTATACATTCTTCAAACAGAAAACAGATACACATAATCACATAACCTATGCAACATCCGGTTATTAGTTGTTGCATTCTAATTTATTTTTATTTTCATTCATTTTGTAATAGAACAGCAGACTACTGATTGTGTGCAGGTTCCTGCTTCTATAGTCTGCTGTTTCAAGTCGAACCCACTTTATCCGAAAGTACAGGGTTGTAATTAGGAGAAAAAAAGAGATAAGGAACACATCTAATGTGGGCTGTGTGAATAGAAAGAGGAAGCGAGCCTCCCAGCATGATACTCACTTCCGGCATTATATAACACAGCAGGATTGTCGGTAAAGCGTGTAAGGATTCTGAATAAGGCCATCTCACATTTAAGTCTGTGTTATACCATTTATAATTATCATTAGATGTAAGCGTTTTTATTCCTGTTAATTTTGTGTCATAATTTGATTGGCTTAAGGTATATTGCAGATCAATCAGGTATGGTAGTTGAGATGATATTAAAGGTCAAGCACGAGAGTCGAAAATATATTACGCAGATTGTCGATCAGCATTTCGTTTCAGATCTTGCCTTCTTAAACTGGTCCAAAGACATTCGCTCTACATGGCCAGCAGCTAAGACCAAACCGAATCTTATACAAGATCTCAGACTTATAGTACACAGCGTTGAATTTCACTTTTTTGTGTTTGGATAATATGTAGCTGTTGAAAGACTAAGAAATTCTCGTCCGAAAAAAAACAAGACCTTTTTTCCTACGGTAGTGGATCATCCTAAGATCTTCTTTCATGTAGGATCTGTTATGGCTTTAGTTTTCCGTTTCTTGTAAGACTTGTAACTCAGGTCCTTCGTCATGAAGTTCTGCTTCCAACGGGGATATTCTGTTTCATTGGGAGTTATTTCAAATACCCGAATATGTCGCCAGATCATCTATTCAAGCATTTCATAACTTCAAATATCCATGTTTGAATTATTTTATCCCGAATGGGCACTGGACACTGAATGAAATTTACGAAGAAACAATAATTAACACATTTCTTTGCAGGTATCATTTTGAAGGCAATGAGGCAAACGCAACATCGAATGGATCATTGAGAGTATGTAAGAATTTTCAACTGTTTTTTTTTATAAATAATTTTACAACCAGGAAGCCAATCGGATTATTTTTTGTTATAGTTTAGAAGATTTTATTGAAGTTGAGCTGATGTAAACTAAAATAATGGGAAAATGTGAAAATTAGCATGATTTTTTTTATTTAGTTTGACAACATAACAACAAAAATACAAATCAATGTTCTAAGTCCAACTTGACCCGTTTTGTCAGGGAATAATTATGTTAATTATTAAAACATAATTGCACTTACTAGGTCATAAACATGTGATAAGAATACAGATAAATCATATGACATATGAGATTTGACGATGCTCTACAATGCAATAGTTCCTCGCCAAAAACGCAGTAAACTGCCAGTGAAAGATGAAATGGAATTTGATCCAGCTATCGATCGTCAACATTAGGTAGAAGAAAGGAATCACGGACAAATGAATGAAATTGTGGAAAGGAACTAGGAACAAATGAATGAGATTGCCGAATTTTAGAGAGGTTGTAAATATCTCTAACACTGCTCAAACATTTTGAATTGTTTTATGATTTTTTGATATTTTTTCATCGAGTGGAGTCCATGGGTATGGTCTAAAAGAACTTTAAAACTTGGATGTTACATAAACATACTAATATAGATACCAACACAAACAGTAAAACATACTAACTGACATATTTTCCCTTAGCTTGAAGGAGGGCAATGATGTGATAAGTAAAATCTAGTAAATAGCTATCACAGCAGCAACGCCCGCATGATTCTTTTGGGATGCTGAGTCCTTTATGTTCGGACGAGTTAAAAGCGACATTATAACTACGAAGAAAACTATCCATACTTCTAATCGGTTTGGAAGATAGAATCAGACGAATTGTTTTTTATTGAGGTGTATACAACACAAGAAAAAACGAATCATGTCGTTAAGCGACAGGAGAAGAAACTATAACATTTTTTATTTCTTATTCCCGATGGTATTTTGACAATACGCACAATCAATTAGGATGGTGAAAAATCACAGTGCAATGTCACGTACTTGCTTAACATGGCGTTGCATTTACAATGTACAAGTTTCCTGAACGTGTGAGTAAAAAACTGCATCTATGAGTTTCTTTATCAAAACTTTCTTAAAAATATTGAAATACAAGGGATACTTTTTATTGCTTGTGGATTTAAGCAGAATGTTTTTGGAGTTTTGTAAAGTATCATGAATAATCTTAATTACACTAGTTTATTCAATTAGCGTGACATTTAGCAAAAACATACATTATTACCAATCGTATGGTTTGTTATCCTTTCAAAGCATACCTATACATTGATAACATTGATGTTATCGTTGGGATATCGTCAATTACTTATACTAAAACAAAGCTCAACGCTCTCTAGATGTAATAGGGAAAACCAAACGAAACGGTAATCAAATCATCAGTGTTTGGATTTATCTGGTAAGGATGAACATAACGAAGTTAGAGCATCGCCTTTAAACGCATTGTGCGTCACACGGAAGACACATTTGAAAGGGACCACCCTTGAAGGTGTCAAAGCACAGGAACAAACGAATAGCACACGAATAGCGTCGGACGATCACGGTCACCAAATCCAACTCTTCAGGTTTCGTTTGTGCCGAGCGCCAACGCGCCGATCACAAACGAATGGTGCGCGAGAGGAGTAAATTTTATCGTCCGCACCTGATCGTTATCAGTGCGGGAAGGCGTCGGAAATTTATTACACTGACACTGCCCGGTGCGCCGATACGGCTGTCAGAAGCCGGACCAGCTTGGGATGAAACAGGAAGAGAAACTCTGCGCGTCCCCCCTTCACCCATTTCCATTGGTTCCATCCTCCACGTCGCTGATATGCTCATTCCGAATGGACGCAGCAATCGACCGAACGAGTGAAGCAAAATAAATAACACTCAGAAGAACAAACGTTCCTCTCGCTACACAAGACAGCCCCGATGCCGCCTTGCCGGCATCATCGTTTAAATCTTTCGGATATGTTTCGTTGTCGCTGCTGCTGCCGTTGTTTTTGTTATTGTAGTTTTTTTATTACTACTGTTGATTTTGTTGCAGTTGTTTTCGTATTTTTTATTAAATCTACCTTTCTTTCGCTTCGACTTGCAATCGCCGATTGCCGATCGTATGTTGCTGTTCTAGACAAGATATTGTTTGCACCTTTGACAGAGCTCTGGAGTCATCGCCGAAAAGGTTGTGAGCGATGCATTGGAATGAAGACGCTCCTCTCGAAATTGATTGACTTGCGCGCAACGTTACGCAACAGATCCCCTGTCTAGGCCTGGGAATACCACTAGCCGAGAATGTTAATGAGCCACATACATCTTACGAGCAGCACGTCAACACATGAATGTGTCGTTTGCTCAGAAACAAATCTCTTTTTCGGAGTAAGGTAAACGTGCAATAATTTTAAATTTATACCTCACATCGTTGGTGCCTGTTGAATGATAATATCAGCCGTAATTAATGATTTTAATTTCTACGAAACCTTTCACGCTGAGGAATACAACTTATCTGATGAACTGTGTTCGTCTGCCGCAAGTCGCGTTGGCAGGAAGTTGGTAAGATTTCAAAGTCGGTGCGCTTCAATACGCTTCGGTGAAATCCAATGCTTCATACCGTATCGTATATCTCTCGCTACTACGTACATCCTAAAGTTCATACCGTAATGGTGAGACGAAGAAAAGACGGCCACAATAGACTTAGAAACATACCACACGATCTTGTTCGTGGGATATGGCCTACGAGTCTTGATCAGTAAACTCATCGACCTCTGGTTGCATTACTACGCTGCCACCTGCACACGTCTATCAACGGCTTTCTTGAACTCCAGAGACCACGCGGTTATTGTAGGGCTTCGACACAGGACACCCCGGTAAGCAAACATGCCATATTTCGAACGTTTCTTTAGTGACGTCTGTATGCCGGTTAATCGAAAGCGGTGTGACCAAACGAAGCGTGATAAAATGTATTCAATCATTCGCTTCATGCCGAACGCTTGTGGAAGATTTATCCCGTCCAGCTGCAGTTGCGCTAAGATAAACAGTGTTCTTGACGATCAAATTAAATATGGAGTATGAGCGCTCAAATCATTGATAGGCCGCTTCCAGACTCGAAACATTGTTCAAACAAGCAGCGCGGTTATCTAATCGCTCAGTAATTGGATCGTTTCTATGGGTACTGGCGGGACACATGAAAACGTGACACAATGCTAGGGAAATCTGGAGCGATAGTTTGCACTATAGTGTAATGTTTGTACGGCGCATGTTTGCTCTTCCTGGGTGCACTGGGACCGACGTGTCGTACGCTTCATATCTCACTTTTTCGAGCAGGTCCAACATGTTTCGGTATCCTTTGAAAAACCGGAAACATAAATCTATCCAGCTCGTCGCCGAACAAAATCGTTTGCGTCCCTGGTCCGGAACCCTCGACAATGGATCGACGAAATTTTCGGGCACTTCCGGGCATGATTTGCTGACATTTTCGGGCACCGTGACAGCGCATTAATCTTCGTTGCGGCTTGACCAGCTCATCTAGATCGGACGGGTTTCCATTCCAGGAAAGTGTAAATGCATCCGTAATGCCGGCTGATCAAACGAGCGTGTATTTGTGTGTGAACTTGTTTTTTCGCACAGGATGTAATAGGAAACCCAAAAATTTCCCCGACACGTATTTTTCGATTACCGAAAAGAAACTCATATTACAGTAAGTACAGTAAGTGCGTGGCAGGAATGTAAGATGTAGGTCCCGATTTGTAACAGTGACCGCCCGTGATGCCATCATCTGGGATGCCTTTTATTGCAATGTATGAAGTAATGTGTGTCAAAGAGCGAACAATATAGAAGTAGAAAGAGACAGCGAGTGAGAGTGAAAATTCTTCGTGTCGTAAGGAAATTTTTAACTGATCTATCAAACGGACCTACATCTTTCTAGCGTCTCGGGATGATTTTCAACAATCGGGATCTATGAAAAAAAAGCAAATGTTTGTTGAGGACGCTAAAACTAATACTTAGTGAAACTGTAATTCAATGACATTAATTCCGCCCTTTTCTTTGCCTGGAAGGCTTTCCTCATTTAAGTTTGTGCTTTTTGAAGTGTTTTCAGTTACACATTACCGCAAAGGATATATACCTGAAACCTGGCGATTCTCATCACCATACGCCATGCTAGCTACAGCCTGCGTCGAAAGGCCGTGAGAGGATTCGAAGCTAGGCTCAAATTAATAGAATGACTGCTGAAAACATGTTACGGTACTGAAAAGATCACATCAAGACGTGACAAACCGGTTCCGCCCTGTAGGGTAGCACAGCGTGTGTTTGTATGTTTGTGTGTTTGAAGACCGGCTGTATGTTAGAGAAACCAACGTGATTGTGACCTCAGCAAATGCATGCACTCCGTAGTTTTCCGAGATTTATCTTCGGCATGAATGGTTCATTGATGGGTCGTGCTCGGTTGATTCGATTTGAACGTGCCAAATTCAGAAGGATTTAAAAACAGATACTTCTTTTTTAACAACTTATAACCTAGCCTTTATTTTCGATATGTTGTAGATTATGTTTTAGCTTCTGAGACTTGGGCATTAACTATACTTTGAAGCTTATATTTTTAATGGGTTTTAGACCACGTTTAACTATCCGTTACGATGTTCATAACCTGTCTCAATTGGCCATAACCTGTCTCAATAAAAGCGATTTCATTGATAAAATGTGGAATAGAAACAAAGAAAAAACGAAAAAGAGAATTTTTTTTAATCTGAATACCGGTACCAGGTGTAGTCTTCCGTAAAGATGAATAGAGGTTACCCGAACGGTGATCACAATTCGACGCCAATTTCATTGATGCTCGGTGATCATCTTTCTGATATACATAGTACAAAGTTTGCGGAGAATTCTATGCTGGAAAAATCTTCGCTCTCAAATGTCGCAGCATACAGCTGAAGATTTGTAAATTGACGACCTATTCAACATTTCACAGGGCTTAATTTCTTGCTTCCTTATGGAAACATCTGGGCCAGTAGAAACCTGAGCTATGGTTAAACTGGCTGACAACTGTATTGGAAGGAATCCCATCCCAACTGTGTACTATTGTTATCCGGACAAATCAGGCAGCTGAAGTACATTTTCAGAAAGGGAACGATCAGAAACGCTTCTATGCGCTAAACTGTCAGTTCTCTGTGAAACTGGTCAGGTAAAACACTCTATGATGTCAAAAGCTTAATACTTTTTTGTACATTGTTCTACTTGATATTATTTTATTTCAATTACGTCGCTAGCAAGATGATGAATTTGCATTTTTGTATACTTTTATCTTTACGATGTGATGTGTGTGATGTGTTTCGATGTTTCGATGTGCTCTTGGAACGGCGTTGGAGTAAAAACAGTAATAGCGAGTGCAAAAAATGTTGAGTTTCAATTTCAGCTGGGCTATTAACAATCGCGGTACTTAGCTAAATAAATATAACATAACTTTTTAATAATATTCAACTATTTGTGATGGTCATGATGATACATTGAAAAGTCAATTATAAAATGTTAAGACGTACCAATTTGTACATAAATTTGATTATTCGTTATTTTTCAATATTTTTAAACATTTAAGCCGATTTGAACCGGAAACTTCAAGAAAATATTTTTATCAAACAATATTCGACGTTTATTATTCCTGCGTCGCATTCAGCTTTCTAGATAATCTTTCACGAATTTTGTAAATAATTTACGAACATGATGATAATTCATACAATACAAAAATACTCCAATTACCAGTATGCAGTTAGTAAATTTTCGCTGCTAGTTTAAAAAACAGCAATTTTTTATTAAGTCAATTGCAAAAAATAAACAAAAATTTTTGGTTAAGAAAAGTTCGTACATTTTTTTTTCAAATTTTTAGGCTGCTCAAAACGCTTAATTTCAGAAACATGTTTCTCAGGATAAGTTTATTACGAATTTGGCTATAGTACAGAAAAATGTTTTAAAAGACAAAGGAACAGTTTTCATAAGTACCGATAAAATCTTACGATTTTAGTTTTGTTCTCAACGGTAACGATAGCTGTGTACTGTTATTTAATGGGACTGTGTTGTTTTATCAAATTGCAACAATTTTCATTACGTACATGTCTTTGCACTCAATCAGTTTAATATTATGAGCAATAAAAGAACCTGGTTTAATTTGGCTGTGGATCCGACAAAGGAGAGAACTATATCCGTTTCAAACGAATAATGATCGTTGCTCGACGTTTAACTATCCAAAATTTATTCAATTTATGAACAGTGATGGTTATGTTAGCGCTGCAATCTATCATACAACTAATGCAACATATAATAAATATCCTAATAAAAGGAGACGCAACGAATGAGCAATGTGAGAAGAAACAAAACCGTTAATACAAATACAAAATAAAAACTGCAACGGAAAAAAAACGTGTACACCTACGGGTGCATTATTCTTAAAATCGCTGCATGTTTTCAGAAGACTTTTGCCGACAAAGAATATTTTAAAAAATTTGAAGCGAATGTCAAACTTTAGAAATCATTTTAACAACACGACAAAATTAATATCAAACAAAATGCTTTTATCAGCATTTGTTATTTTATAAAATAATAAGTTTCCGTGGTCCTACAAATAAATGCGCCACAAGGTATAAATAAATACAGGTATAAGCTAAAGAGTTCGTTAACGAGAATGTAAGCGAGACAAAGATAGACAAAGAAAAGTTTGGATAAATGTATTGAACGATGTTCATTTCAATATTGTACGTTTCATACCCTTTTTCTATTTTACTTTAACTCCTTATTCGTCGTTGGCCTTGTAACATGCATCGATTGATTAACTTGTAGTAAGTTTTTTTTTCTTGATGCGAGGTAGGTGAATAATTGGTATCCCCATAACTCAAAACAATGTTAGATATTTTTTAGGATTATTTTTCGTGACTTCCTTTGATTTCTTTGATTCAATGCCATCAAATTACTCATTTACACGCAAAATCACAGATTTATCAAGCTACTTATTTATTTATAGATGGTTTAAAGATCTAGACAATTCCAAAGCCTGATGTAAATATGCATAATATTGTTTCGATTGAAACATCAAGATTTCAGTACATTAGAATTTCAAGATTTCAAGTCCATCAAAACTCTAATTTCGTACCACATTTAAATGCACTTTTGAATAAAAATTTTGAAGATTTGTCTAACTTATATGTACTGTGACGTAAAGGGAAAAAATAAATATGATAAGCATAGAGGAAATTCTTATCAAATACTAGAAAGAGTTTTTTCTCCAAAGATCCAACTACAAGGAAATAAACAGATAGAAAGATATCTTATTTCCTCTTCATAACGCTATTAAATTTGAATAGACGCTTCAAAGCAACAATTGCGTAACAACTACGCGAGCATGCCTGCTGTATTAGCGGCTTACTA
Organism: Anopheles farauti No. 4; assembly: GCA_000956215.1. Taxonomy (NCBI): domain Eukaryota; kingdom Metazoa; phylum Arthropoda; class Insecta; order Diptera; family Culicidae; genus Anopheles; species Anopheles farauti No. 4. The sequence goes on along the minus strand of JXWZ01014248.1, from coordinate 15,679 downwards.
GATTGATTTATACCACCGTAGTTTGTTAGCAACAAATCTCGTCGCCGGTGGAAGACAGTCATGTTATGAGAAAGATCGGCGTCTACACCCCTACAACCGGATCACCCCAGGCACTTCAAGTAATGAAATAGTTTCTTTATGTTTAAACAACTCCAGTGATAATTATAATTTTCTACATGTTTTTCTACATGTATATAGCTACGCAGAAGGCCCTGTGGAATGCTCTCAATACATTCCCACGGACACCATGCCACCTGAGCCGCCTCCATGCACTGTACTCAGCTCCAATGTTATCGGCAGTTCGCGACGGTATCAAAGGGCATGCAACAGGAGATGTTTTCATGAGTCAGCCAGCCAGCCAGCCAGCACTTCTATTTTGGAAGCCGTAGGAGACAGTTGCCAGCGTTAAACTTTAATAAAAATCATTTGTTAAACCGACAACTCCCGCCTACGTAATTATATACTTAATGTGTGATTTGCATGGTCGTAATCATTTCGCAATACCCGCTAGGCATTTCACGATTTGATTATCTTCATTGTGTGATAGAGCTAACAGGTCATGTCACTGTTGACAAATAGTTCTAGTGGACAACTTCTAGTTGTACGGCCGAGTAACAAAGGATGTATTACCCTGTCTCACGCTATCGCGCCATGGGACTTTGAGATGTTTTTTAATCAGTTAGTTTTGTTTGTGATGATATGGTGATCAGACTCAGATAGTGCATATTGCGTTTCTAGATACAAATAAATCTTCGGGCACTCTACTGTTTGACTAGACTGAGTCGTGCGCCGCTATTTACACCGATGTAGCTTGATCAGAGGAATATTAATGCAACGTATACATTACAAGCAAGTTGAAGATTAAATCATTGCTCCCTTGAATATACGACGGGATTAGATGCAGAGCATGCACGTTCCAGTACGCCACTCCGCTAAATTGCGATGTGTGTGCTTCTGACACATTTCCACGCAAATCAAACTTAAACTTCTCTGCCCTGTGCCAAAGTGTCTGCTTGATTAAATTTTATTAAATTGCATTTAACACGACGGAAATAGAACACGGTTTTATCATCCTGTTCATTATTTGTTCAAATAAAGTACAGCAGGTTTCTACAGGTATCATATATCCTTGTCCCTTTGATTTTAAGCCCTAATTTCATTCACCTTACTAGGTCAGTAAAAATACTGTACTGTGTCTTCAGCGAAGTACTGAAGAGAAGATATGGGAAAGATTTATTTAAGGATCTGGAAAGAAGAAGAGGTAAAGCTATAGGTACAAAAGGAGAAAAATAGAGAGAGAGAGAGAGAGAGAGAGAGAGAGAGAAAGGGAAAAGGAAAAGAACGCTTGGCCATGGACCTGGATGGCATCGCGACCAAGCCTTAAATCGAGACTTCCAAGTGTGAGACCCTCGCATTCTTACGTTGGCTTGTGTCATAGGGTGCGGACTGCGATGTTAATTGCATTTTGTATATCTTGGCCTCGACGAGCTCCACACATTCCAAAATTAATGAAGTCGATGGAAGGTTTAACGGTGCCAAGCAAAGTGTAATTTATGCAATTTACTCGCCCCCCTGCATTAGTTCCAGCTCTAAGTCTAGCGGATTAATTGCAACTCATCGGCAATTTTATTTTGGCTATCAGGTATGCATATGAAAGTAATCTCTTCGAATATTAACATTGTTTTGATTAGCGCACACGTAGAAAAGATTATGTAACGGATGGGATTCAATGGCGGTCATGTTGAAGTACGGTCCATGAACAGATACTACCAAAAAGCTAAGCTTTGACGTGAAAAGATCGTCAGTCTTTGAGCGCTATGTGACAAGTTCATTCCATCGACTTCTGGTTCAGATTTGGGAATAATTCAAAAAGAGAAAGGAGACGAATTCCATGCATATGCGAAGTAAAAATTTTACTTCCACTCTTCTTTAGGAGTACCTGCAGCACAGCCTTCAAACAGAACGGAATTTGGCAAAAAGTTAGCTCCGGACATATGAAAGCAGATTTTGCGTCAGAATGGTTCAATTATTTGTGACCGATATAGTTGGATGGGGAGTTATTTCCGGGGTCGTATTTGCAAGCCGAAACGGGACGATAGTAGAACGGTCGATACGAACGTATTCCACTCTCACTCGGCACGGGTAGTAAGAACGTGAGGTGGGTGCGAATTGACAGTTCATGCACAGGACGGTGTTAGTCCGGTGGCCGGTGATAAGAGCAAGCGGTAGGGAAGGGAACCGCTCCAAATTCGTCTGCCGCCAGTCCATTTAATTGAACGTTCGATGGACGCCCGACCGTTCGGCCGCAACTAAGTGGAATCACATGTAGTCTGTCGCCGCACGCACCATAAGTAGCGCCAATTGAGTGCGGCACCGAAATGGTGGCAGCACTGGTCACCGATGCTCTGTTTCAGTGCGCGTTTGGTGCGTTGTTTCCATCGGTTTTACTTTCCGGGCTCCGGGCAAGGGGGATGAAGGGGTTTGGCTTAGGTGCATCTTATTACCGGAGCCTTTTTATAACCAAATACGGTTTATGCGTGAGCTTGAACTACGTTGTGTAAGTATGTATGTATCAGGATTATCTTTCATGAAACCATTTGGTATTTATCGTTCGATTACCAATGATATCTGGAATTAGGCATGTAACATTTTTCAAAATAAGTTATATGAATAGCATAAAAATCACACGAAAGTAATCCGATATCGGCGTAGCAGAGCGTAATTGAAACAGATAAAAAGGGAATCTTATAAGCCCAAAACAATAAGACATTTGTAGGAAAAACGAAGGCACAGACATTAGCAGACTATAACTATTTAAAATATTTTATTAAATAAAAAATTGGTGTACATGCTATAGATTGACCATTCCTTGTTTGAAAATAAGAATAAGGACGAATAACAGATGATCCGCCTTGTGGTGTACTTACCAGAATATCATTTGGACCGTCTCCCTATTGCGAGGAGTAATTACCTTAAAAACTTAGTTTAGAGGTTAAAATTAGTCTAGTAAGTCGGTAAAAACGGCCAATCAAAAGTCCGTGGTTCGTCACTGTTAAAAAAATATATTTATTTATATATATAATAATAATAAAAAACGTAACGAAACTGTAAGCAAACATCAGACTAAAAACGTACATAACATAGCTTTTATTACTACGGAATTTGGATTCCCCAAAGGATTTTCAAGTTATCATTTACCTGCCCAATATTCTTTTAATTTTAAACATTTGCCTGTCTTATATCTTCTGTCGGAAGTGAAAGATCAGGTCGGATGATACACAAAATTAAACCATAGCGGTACTCATAGGTCTGTAAGACATAGCTTCATACACATTATGGCACGTTCCTAGACATGCACAAACATCCGCCCTATCGTAGAACAGATAAAGACCAGCGAAAACCGGCTAGGACCGGAGCAGATACGGTAATTTACAGCCAACCACTGTGACCGGAACGGAGTAAATCGGCAGATCTCGGTGCTGCGGGTGCAGGATAGAGGTCATTCTGTGGATTGTGAGAATCACACTTGTAAATTTTCATCCAACTACTCCGCCGGCTCTTAAAACGTCGGTAATGTTTGCCATCACTGTTATGATTTTGCATTGGTATCAGTGAGTGTCCTTAAAAAACCGGAGTAGCGATGGGATTAAAATTAAAAATTAGTGATGTAGTTAAGGTAAACATGATCACCAAAAATTCTTTCGAAGTCGAATGCAAGCACACAAGCTGCATATATTTGAAGTATTATTTTATTATGAAAACTTAACACTTGTTTAAATTTTAAGGGCCGTTTTGATATTTTGGGAACAGCACTCTGACTTTACTCAAAACTAATGTATCAATAAATTATATGCTAATTATTTTTTGTCAAATTATATGCTTTATTTAATATATTTTAGCATCTAATTCTCCTAGATGAGATTTTAGAATTTTTATCTACAATGAAACTCTGTTTCGACAAAGAAATCGTAGAAAGATTAAACATAAATTTAATTTTTTTTAATTTGTGTGTGTGTGTGTGTGTGTGTATATTTTTTATTTTATCATGTATTTGTTGCGTAGTGTGATAGTAAAATTTTAATGTGTAAATACCCGTGACTACTAAACACATATGAGTCAGTAAGGTTTTCCCGTCGTGTTTGAGTCCAGCAAAGTGCTAACGCCATGCAAACAGATTCTTCGCTTCTTGTCCGTCGTAATTAAAATGATAGAGAAACAAAGACTGATCTAGATCTTTCCATCGCATGCGACCTGTCAAAGTGCACGTTCTACTGCGGCTGTGTTTGTTGACGTTGAAAAGCACACGTTCTGTTATCTCTCTCATCACCCACGTTCCAATCCCCGTAAAGTGAGCGATTACCTGATCCTCAAAATCTACTAACAACACGTCGAGAACGTCGGGTTTGGCCGTATTTGTTATGGTTGCACTATGGTTGGTTAAATTGCTACCGCCTAATCATAAGCGATTATGAACTCCCTTGACACGAGTTAAATTTGAGTGTTTTTTTTTTTGCTACTGGTATTGGGTTTTTTTTCGTATTCCGCTCTATGACAATGTTAGTGTGTTCCTGAATTCTGTTTTGTGTTTTGCTATGATTGCACTCTAGTTCTCTTCCGGCGACCGCGTAATTGGAGCAAACGAACTTTCAAACGCGACCATCGGCCTTCGGGTCAAAGGGCAAGTTTTCGAGGTAAAAACGCCGATTTCGGGGCGGAAAGTTCTGCGTTCTCGGTGCAGCAGCAACCGGCGGTGGCAGCAAATGGTTTGTTGACACTGAGCGACCACCGAAAAGTCGAAGCACTGCGGCGATTAGAATTGATAAGCCTATGAAAGTGTTTTTAAATTCGACCGGCCGTGCCAGCGCGATGCTCAGTTTCAAGACTAGTGCCTACGGGTAGCGTCACGAAGCGTTTGTGTGTGTCTAGATCCATCGATCTGTGAAGGAAACGTCCGGAAGTAATCGAAGCCGAAGCCGGGCACCGTTCAACTGATCAATCAAGTAGCACGAACACCAACACACGCAGCGTTCAGGTGCAGCACCTGTCGACTTCAATGCATAACGTTTACTTTCTGCTCTTCAACCAATGCGATATTGCAAACAAGACGCCTCTCAGCTGGCTGGAAATACTGGACAAAGGCTAGTAGACTAGTGCCGAGATTAAAATACCACCGAAAGTGTTCTACGTGTGTTCGAAAACTACCTGTACCGTGTGTGAGTGTGGGAGTACATGTATAAAATTGTGTACTGTGTTGTGATGGCCCCAAAATTTCGTGACCTAGACCAACGCACGCCTCTGCTACTCGACTGCAACAACAACAAGAACGGTCAAGATGCCGACGCGAGCAGAGTCACAAACGGCAACATCGTTCACATTGGCGAGCACGATGGAAAACACTCCGCACTGGAGCCACGATACGGCACGATGCTGGTGGATCCGGTGGCGTTCCGCAACTTAGAACATCCCACCACCAACCTCGACACCCTGATGCACATGCTCAACGGCAACCTCGGCACGGGTATTCTAGCGATGCCGGACGCTTTCAAGAACGCCGGCCTGTACGTCGGTTTCTTCGGTACCCTTGCGATGGGTGTCATCTGTACGCACTGCATGCATATACTGGTGCGCTGCTCGCACGAGCTCTGCCGCCGGTACGGGCGACCGTCGCTGTCGTACGCGGAGGTCGGCTACTGTGCACTTGACTCCGGCCCTACGTGGGCCCAACCGCTTGCCACCAGCTTCAGGCGGCTCATCAACACATTCCTGATTGTGATGCAGCTCGGTCTCTGCTGCGTCTACTACCTATTCGTGGCGGTCAATCTGCGCGAGCTGCTAGAGTATATCGGCGTGCATGTGCCGATATTGACCATACTTGGCTACCTGCTCGTGCCGCTCGTGCTGATGAACATGGTACGCAGCCTGAAGCTACTGACGCCGACGTCACTGACTGCGTCCGTGCTCGCCATAGCCGGACTGGCGATCGCCTTCCTCTTTCTACTGCAGGACCTGCCACACAGTACGAGCGTCCAGCCGGTCTCGTCCTGGTCGACGCTGCCCCTTTACTTCGGCACGGTTATGTACGCGTTCGAGGGCATCGGCGTGGTGCTGCCGCTCGAGAATAACATGGCCAATCCGCGGGACTTTATTACCTGGAACGGCGTACTTAACACCGGCATGACCGTCGTGGTGTGTCTATACTCCGCCGTAGGCTTCTACGGTTACCTCAAGTACGGTGAGCAGGCGCAGGGGAGCGTTACGCTGAACCTACCGAACGATCATCTGTAAGTAGATCACCCGGCACGCACCAGTGCCGTGTTGAAATTTAAGCTTCGTCTTATCTAATGTTTTTTTTTCTCTACCGTAAATAGGCTCGCCCAGCTCGTGCGCTTGTTGATGGCCGTTGCTGTGCTGGCATCGTACGCACTACAGTTCTACGTCCCGATGACAATCATTGCGCCGATCGTGACGAAACACTTTCACCATCGGCACTGTGCGGAGTACGTGCTCCGGTTGGTTACCGTTCTGCTAACGTTTGTGCTTGCCGCAATCATCCCGAACCTCAGTACATTCATCTCACTCGTCGGTGCCGTCTCGACGTCCACGCTGGCACTCGTCTTTCCACCCCTGATAAATCTGTTTACCCAGTGGCCGCATGCGAACCGACCCGGCCAGCCTTGGATCATGCTGAAGGATGCGCTCATCATCGCATTTGGTGCTTGCGGGTTCTTCTTCGGCACCGCGAAGAGTCTTGCCTCAATTTTTGGCGCCTCCCAGGGTGAGGGTGGTGACATTGGATCTTTCTGAGTGACTGCTGGTACGGATAACGCCGAACCGCCTGTGTCGATTATGACCAATCGAATCGAACGACGTCTCCGGCGCCTCCAACAGCGGAATAATTTACATCGCCAAGTGCACGCGCAACAGCAGTGACGCTTCGGTGGAAGAAGTTTACATATAAATATAAGTAGATAGCTTGCTTTTAGTACTAACAAATGTCCCCCAATGCGTGTATAGTTATCATGGCGAAGGGACATGAATCGTTAATCGTATGTAATAATGCTAATGGCATCGGACACCTTGCTGGGCCTGGGCGTTTGGTGTCAATACTGGCGTCGTAGCACGATGCACAGACACTGCAAAGCGAAAACGTTGAAGAATGTAGCAGACTATTGGTATGTGTTTTGTGAGCGTTTATGTGTATAAGAAATGTAATAAAGAGTGCGTATTTCTGGTACGAAAACCGGTGTTTTCAGGTGTGGAAGAGTGTTTGCTAAAAAAACAACTACTCTTAATGGGATAGGATATGTAGTAGCTGGTACCGAGACCATTTCCCAACCGCATCCAACCGTGCAATAACGATGCACCCGTTGCGAACTCGAAACAAATAAATACATTTTTGATGCTGATTGCAAACCATTTCACCCTCTGTTATCCTGCTCTGTGTGTATATGTGCGTCTAGACTGCACTTACTGAATGCGCGTGGGTAACGCGCAACGGGGAACCATTGCTGGGAGTCAGCTCCGCACCCAACACTTCCACTCACAACATTCTCCTCTCTCCGTCAATTAACAGTATCCTCAACGACAATGAAGTCAATGAACGGTGAAATATTTTCTCTACGTATCCAATCCTCTGGAAGGCGAAGAATAATGCAAACAGTAACTGTGCAGCTGCCAGGCCGGTGTGTCTCTGTGTCGAGTGTCGAGAGTAGCGCAAGATGAAATTTTTTACCCTCACACTGCCACCCACCGTTCGCGTGTCGTATCAACGGTAAATACTCTAGCGGAGGTGGCGAAAACGTACTGACGGTCAATTCTGGAATGTCTAGATCGTGGTTCATCAAATCATGCACCAAAACATGCGCATTGCATTGGGGGCTGCACAGAGTACCCGTATCGCGGATTTCCTCGCTAAAGGTGCATGTAAACGACGGCCGCTTTCATTCATTGTTGTGCGCAATTTTAGCTCATTTAGGCTTTGCATTGTGGCAAGCCTACTCCAGTTTCGCATGAGTGAAATGAATGTTGCTGTGAAGTGAAAGTTGCAATCGTCTAAGGCTGCTTAAAGAATAGATGTTGCTGATTATGCTACGCTTACGATGATGATGATGACCCGCCGCTCTTTAGATTAACGTTCGTTAACGTTCTCTGCAAAGTCTCATGGCTTCCCGTTGATAAGGTGTCCAATGGTCGCGTGTCGCATATGTTGACGGAAATGCTATGACGAAATACTTGCTGTGGTATTTCATGGTCCAGTGGCAATTATTTCATGGTGTTTTGTTTCTGTTTTCGAGCTGGAGCACTATGAGACGAGGGTATCGACACAAATCGATTGGCGTCTCAATTGAATATAGACTTGTGATTGTTTGATTTTGTTGCAAACTGTTTATGTTACGTATTGAAGCGTCCTGCGTAGCGATGCAGTTTGAACTGCTCATTTTGCTCATTGCTTCATCTTCAATATGAAATTGACTTTTTGTTTACACTAAACGCTCGGATTGCACTGTTGGCGTATACGTTTGAGAAACTCATTCGCCTTGCAATTATTTATACTCAACGCAACAGTACATCGTCACTAAAAAAACGGTGAAATAGGCTACGGACCTTTTGCAAACGTAGCCATGGGTTCAAATTGCTATTAAACAGAAATAGAAGAATGCTGCAAACTAAAATAAAAACGGAAAAAATTACCTGGGCCTTTCAAAAATCTAAGAACAATCTTAACCAATCAATTCCAATCTTAACTTCATCAGCAATAATCTTTCTTTTTATTTGTCTTTCCGTAACCTTTATGCAAGCTAAATACCTCGTTCTTAATTAAACACATAAAACCAATTTAAATGGTATTTAAATGATCATACACATCTCCTCTACCCACGGTATTGTAAGAAGTTATAGACTAAAGACAGAAGATGCTTTGAAACTTTACATTAAACTGCCGAACAGGCATTCCCCTTTGTGCTAATTATAAAATTTTAGTATAACAAATAGACATTTTATAACAAGCAAAAATCCACAGCCGTGATACTATTTTACGTATTATTACACATCTGTATAGCACAATGCATATTTATGCTTGGAATTTACATATCAGAGAAATAGGCATCGCCGTTTGCTTGAGAGTTAGTTTGCACTTAAGTTTTCGTTGCATACTTTTCTGACTCATTTTCCTTTGCCGTTTATTCGAATGGATTTATTAGTCAGATGCATCATTCCAAATAATAAACGCTCCAATACAATGTAAATATTATGTCACGAATATTTATTTCTTTATGATAATTTTCATAATAATCATTATGAAACCTTATTGCCACTAACCATTTACATATTTATGTTCATGCAAACACTAGGAACATAATTGCTAGATTTACGATCCATATCACTTTTAGTTTTTTTTTTACAATATACAATACACAATACAAATATACATTTAGTTATCATACGCTACACGTTTTTCCTCTTTTGCGGTTTATAATTATTTTTTGTTTTTGATATAGTTTGAATTTGAAAGCGCAAATTAAGCGATTATCATTACTTATCAACAAGGCAATTTTAATAAAATAAACAATGTTCAAAAAATTAAACAATGCTCAAGTATTTTATTTCATTTCAAAATAAACAATGCCCAAGGAAAAAATAAAACTAAAATATCTAAATGTCTGCTCAGCACCATTTAAATCGTTAAATTAAAATGGCCTCTTACGATTACGCCACATTTTTTAAAGTATTAATAACAATTATTTGTCGTACTATTGTGCATTATGAAGCCTCAACCGTTAACGCAATTACATTCCTCCCATACTCCCGATAGACAGAAGATCACGGCAAAATAATCATCCCCATCTGCTTCCCAGGCGTGTGTTATTCCAAACAATTTTTCACACGTTCAAAGTGCTTTCTCACATAAGCGTTACGAGTCTGGTTCGTTCTCGCCGTCGGTTCCACCGCCGACGCCTAGTTTTATGAACTTCATTGATGTGTTATTATTTCTCGTATCGTGTTAAGAGCGTATGAATAGGATTAAAAAAGACTTCAATTTAAAAAAAATGCCTGGGCGCTCTCTGTATAAGCACAAAAAATCTTTTTGATGTCGACATGGCGTGAGGGTGTGCGGTACTCTGCTTATTTAAGACGATGTTTGAACGATGCTTGGAACCCGTGTGATTGCCGTGCTTGCCCGGCTGTCTGCACCTCCACTTCGTTCACGTACCGCACCGGCAACTTTCGTTACGATTGCCTTCATCTGCAAACCTGACAGCGTAGTTTTTGTTTATTTGACTTTACTGCTGCCATGCTAGCTTACTACCAAATCTGCCAAACATTCGCAGTCCATTCACGACTTCAATCGTTCGTCCATCATGCGACGAGTGGGGGTGACGCGGCTGAGGAAGTGCAGAGTTTGTTCACACAGGGCGATGGAAGAGGGGGACAAACATAAATACCGGAAGTCGGGCGCAGAAAGGTTGCTTCCATGGTCCGTTTAATGGTTTATTTGGAGAGCTCCATAACTTGGCCGGTTTTGGGGGTTTTGTTTTACGTCAGTCGTTCACAACCCGGACACTCTTCGCATCAATATTCACATTTTCGCTTCGTTTTTGTTTCCCTTTCCCTATTAGTGACCGGTGTGCGGTTTTTGGCGGTGGCTAGTTTTCTAGATTTTTTTTTCGGAAATCTTTCGTGCTTCAAATGTGGTTATCTGAATAATTTGGTTATAAATCTATTATGTCCTAGTTATCTCGAGGATTTTTTATGAATTTTTAACGATAATTTTTTAATGATTTAATTATGGCTCTCAAGGGTCTGATAATAATAAAGTCGTTGTATCGAGTAAGTCAGTATTGCAATGTTCGTGAAAAACATTGACATTTTTTTTTTCTTAAAAAAACCATTCTGTTCATAAAAGTGTATAAAGACAATAAAGCGGTAACTAACGAACAAATCATACGATTGTAACGTTTGCATAATTTCTTTTAGATGCTAACAAGTGTGTACCATATTCATAAATCTCATTTACCGATGTAACTCAAGCTTTGTTCAAAACTTGCAAAAGTCATTGAAACACTTCGCGAATAACAATAGACTGATTAAACAATTTATTGCGTCAAGCTTCGAATAATAAAGAATAATTACTCCATAAGTAGCTGCTACTAAAACGAAGTCAATCGTAACGTTGCATGTTTGGAAGTTCAGATCAGATTTAGTTTAAGGTATTAGTAGTTAAGATACTATGCACAAAAAAACTCTTACGAATACAAATATAAATTAAATACGTTACGTTGTTCCGAGATTCCGATAAATTTCAGTCACTTCTTACCAGGGGGAGATACTCCTGATCATTCCTATAACTAAAACTACACTACCAGGTCATATACAATTACTATTCCAGATAAAAAAAATGGTGCGAAACTTATTTGAGTTCCTTTAGAGTGTTTCTGGAGCCTTTCAAATCGTGAAGCACAATTGTCTTGTGAATGGCAAAGCCTTTATCTGGATCAACGTCTAATGACCCCAAATGGAGTAACTGTGACTTCTAGGTATTTTGTTTTCAAACAATGTCCGAATGGTAATGAGCCACAAGCCGTCTTTACCCATTACTTTCAGCATCTGTCTCAGTACGGTGCCTCAGTATGGGATTGGAGAAGTGGCAATATAACAATGTATTCGATTGTAAACAAACGTAGTAATTTTTTCTAGTTTCTTTATAAAACATAGCATCCTCATAGAAATAGATCATTCATTCTTCAAAGAAAGTATTAATTTACTGGTTAATCAGCTCCTTTTTGTAGTGTCGAATCAGGCAGGCAGTATACACATGGTACACACACGACTTGATCTCAACGTAATCGATCATTCGACAAACAATCGCGCAGTGTGCGCAAACCTTTGAACTCAAGTGCAAGGGCAAACCCTTCCGCCTCTTCCTTCCTGAAACCAACAACCAATTATATTCATTTTTTTTACACCTTTAGATACGACACCATGCAAGTCAGTTAATGAGAAACGGAAAGAGTTGCGAAAGACTTTAATTTTTTATGAAATTAGTGTCTGAATATTGAGGCGAAATGTGAAGAAAATTCGTCCTCAAATTATGCAAAAGGCAGTAGATTTTGGTAAATGTAAATAAATAGTAATAAATTTACAAGCTTTATCCAATACTATTATCTATGGAAATAATTGTACTGCCTCCTTGCTCCTTGGTAAAAGTTCAACTTGGTCCTAATTTGGATATATGGTAAACAAATGCAAACACAAGTAACAAAATGAACAAAGCATGAGCACCAATAAGATTTCCTAAACTTTCATTACACCAACTGGCTTCGTAAGTTACGATATGAGCTCATCATTCAGCTTTTCCGCATACTGATTGTATTCAATTTAACTTATAGGAGCACCGTAAATAACCGAGAAGCTTTTGAAATGTCATCTTGACAAGCTGATATGGCTCGAGCTTACAAAGGGTTTCTCCATGGTTGGAAACCTGCCGTGAATAAATCACGCCAGTTATCAGCCTTTTCAAAGTCTTCAACGTGTTTGGAGTCAGCAATAATTTATATTTAAAAATTATTTATTTGCAAACAACTAATAAAGCTAATATCTAGTACATCGTTTGTGCACAAACCCGAAAGACTCATCTATTTTCTTTCCGTCAACAATCATTAGTTGAATAAAAGATCTCTGATGCGTTTGTCCCAGTAGAGACGAACAGAACAAGGAGTGAAATTGTGGATAAGACAACGGTTTCGATCACATACATGTAGCCATCGGAGCAACAGCACCAGCACATTCTCGAGTAGTCTATAAATACTATTAATTGTTTCTGACTTGTCAAGCATAACGAAAACAATCTTTTTCAACTTATGAGCAACCTGCATCCAACACGCGCGCCTACCAGTGAATGTCTGTGAAAACACAAGAGAGAGAGAGAGAGATAGAGACAGAGAAAAAGAGAGAGAGAAAGAGCGAGAGATGAAATTAGGAAAAGTGTATAAGAATGCTACAAAACAAGGAGGAGAAAAGAAAATAACATAATTTAGAAGTCATTGAACAGGCTAAGTAATCCTGAATATATCGAACTTCCAGGCAACGATGTATGCCATGTCACGATCTCTGTGATTTTTTTAAATAAGCGTTTTGATATGGACTAGCATACAATAAGCTTATAAATTTGTGATCTACCTTAACGTTACATGTCCTTCTTTTTTAATAATATTATGCTAAACTACCATAGTCACATGTACAAGACGTAATATCACTAACTAGGCCATACCAACGTTGATGTCAACAGTGTGTTGTTGTACCACGTTTCGAAGTATTTCACCGAAGCCGGAGGCATATATCATCTGCGGTAACTATCGAAATGATTGACCCTTCCGCATTTCCAGCGCTCTGGGATTAATCTCCTCAGCTGCCCAGAAGGTTAGTGAAGCAATTTTCAAGTTTTTACTCATCACCCATTGGCGGGAGGAACCGGCTCTAACGACACCAAACGAGATGGGTAAAAAGGCGGGGTAGGTTTTTTGATTTCGAAAATAGAATCACACCGTGCAGCACGGTTCGTGCGCTGTGAGCTGATCCGACGCTGACCGACGGGTGGTAGGATGGTTACGGATTCGTACTCCGTTCGACCGTCGTTGTCACCTCCGTCACCTAGATGGGTGGATACAACCATCGCTACGTTAAGCGCACACTAGCATGATCTAAGTGGTACGGCGTGGTGCTAAATTTTGTTTTACGGCAAACATATTTGGTCTTACGACCGACGCCCCGTGCCTTGTACCATCTTCTCATCTCTCCTACGACAGACTGTCTATTCACCGTTGCAGTGGTTACAGGTTCAGCGCTTGCCAAACGGTGGTGACGACGCAAATGAGCGACAACCGAGTTGCGGTTCCCACGTATGCGTAAGCGATTTAGCTGTATTTGCTGATTTTATTTCTACCCGTCCGCCCTTCGTGGCCTCGCGAGGTTGACGCTTAACGATGTCCTCCTACTTCGTTCAACAGAACCACACGAACGTTTCCCGCCTTCATCACTCCGAACCAACAGGTTGATGATGACAAACCTGGCACAATATGAAAATGAAACAAATTACCAGCATACACACGCATGCATACACAAACGCATTGAAAAAACAAGCATACCTTTCAATTACAATAATAAATGGGTTTGGAAAACTAGTGCAGCAATTGCCGTTCGGTACTGTTCAAGCCGACGACAGTTTATTTCCTCTTCGCAACAGTGGAAAGCAACCGAATTACATATGGCTCATTATAATAAGCTGTCGTCGCAAGCGAATGTGATGACGATACACGTTTAATGAACGTGCAACAACCAGCGTCCTCTGTTAGCTTTAGTGTTGTGTGCTCATCGATTACCAGGCGCCTCCATGCTCTGGATGTGTCTATAGGAAAAAAAATCGACATTTTTTTTTCAATAAAAATATTGTTTATTGTGTGTAAATTGCGTTATACAGTTGTTCATTAAATTTTATTTAGGCAGACAACACAAAATTTAAAAAAACATAAAAACAGGAATTGGGACGTTACATGGACGTTGCAAGACAATAATGGAAAACATTTAATCGAATCGTTGTTGCCAACGATGTGGGTGAAATAGTTAGCAAAAAGACGTAGAACAGTGATTCGTTTTACAGCATCTCTAATGCTTATGTTACAAAAGCGTTGAAGGATGGCTTGTTGAAGGATGGCTGATATTCGGGAACTTTGGAAACGATGGTGTTCAACAACATGTCCCAGGCCGTTTTGACTCTTTCACACTGGGCGAACTTATGCTCCAGAGTGTCAACGTTTACGCAAAATGGACAGTGTGGTGTGGCGGCTCGATTCATTTGGTGTAGCAGCTCTCCATGATGTATTTTACCGTTCACCAACAAATAGAGAGTGAGTCGTTGTTGGAAAGACAATGTGCTGCTGTTTATATTCTTCCACGATTTTTTCCATTCTACTGCTGGAAAAGCATGGGCAACCTTAGCATCAGGAAGCCTGCTAACCAGCAGTTTACGGATAGCTTTTGTGGTTGAGTCTGTTACGAGTTGACGAAGTAGATAACACAATTGTAACACGGCCGTCCTTAAACAAGGATATGTTGAGGAGACAGAGTCAACATTGGGCAGATTGCCAGCACAAATGATGTATTGACCTCCGACCCACAGATGCATCTGCTCCGTAACATACCTATTTACGAAAAGTGCCTGTGTGTTTATAGCTGCGATGTGAAGGTTTAGTCCACCACAATTGCGCGTCAGAGCTAGTTGAAGTAGTGGAACACGGAAACCCCCTGTTTCATACCAGGAAAACAACTAATCGTATACGAGACTCGAGCTCTGTCCATCGCTCGACCGATATGATGTACCATCATATTCTAAAGAACTGTCTTCTTTACAATGCACAGGTCTCATACACGATGTAGTCGAATCATATGCCGGAAAAGTTTTATTGTGATTTCCAAATTGTGTCCCATTGCCTCGCGAATATTGTTCGAGAACAATATGCCTAGAAGCCGAAGCCTCTCCTCGGTGCGAAGCCATGGGACGTGGATCCTATTCGTTGGTGTGATGTAGCCGATGTCCAAAGCCAGGGTTTTTGGAATGTTTAGACGTGATCCCGAGCACTCGCCAAATGCATCGATGATCGCCCTCACCTGCTCGATTGTTCGGGAG
>JXWZ01014244.1:0-20159 GCA_000956215.1 Anopheles farauti No. 4 | reverse complement strand
CTGGCCCCGGACAATCTAATTTCGTAACTTTCTAATCGCGATAGATCGTGAAACGAGCGCCCCGATTGTTTGATGTACGGAGCCAGATTCTTGAAAGGATTCCTCCCGATACAACATTTTAACAGCATTGCACGCCCAATGCAGGTGGTAGGAACAGAGCAAATGCCATCACGCCGTCAGAAATAGGAAGCTGCGTTAAAACTTGGGACACATGATTCGTACAGGTTTCTGCAGAAATAGAGCTACTAGTGTCAGGGTCGGGCTTGTCAGGAGATTTAGTTTACCTCAATGATACTTAAAACAAAATTGGAACTAGTTCAGTACAAGGATATGATGATAGTTTGCACTGCGCACATACTCCTCAACGTTTGCTATAATATAATTAATTATACATGTGCTGTTTTATGCGTAACGCCATAGTTATTATATAGCAAGCATAACCAACATGTTTGCCCTCTCTGTGAGCAACAACTTGTTTTCAAGCAGCTGCAATAATCGATTGACACACACACACTCCCACTCTGTGTACAAAACGGACGACAAACCGCATCAGCGTGTGTATGTGTGCGCTGAAACAATCGTAAAATTTTATTAACTTACCATAACGGAAGGCAAACAATTTCGCGTAATTATAATTTATTACGTAGCAGTTATATTGTGTTTTTACCGCCCGACCAAAAAGAGTGAACGAAATCGTTACCCTTCGCTCGGGATCGGGTTTTACGATGGAATCATGTGAAAATCAAATAAAATTTCAATTACTGCTGCGAACCGTTTCGACACATTGTGCCCCATAGCAGAACCGCCCCCCACCAGCAGACCGCCATACCCCACCACGAGCCGGCATAAAGCCGGCCGGTTGCAACAACTGCAAACGATTCAACTCCTCACTCTGGTCGTGACAATACCGAACGAATCGGAGCCGCTATAATTCAACGAACATCCAATGAACTGCAACGGAGGAATTAAGGAGGCGTACGCATACAAAAAAAATGTATTCCACCATGGCGTGGAATGAAAAATCGAATAATAATGAAAAATAATTTCCGCCACGATTGTTGCACAAATTACGTCCGACGTAATCCACCGGGAGTAAGATGACTTTCCGGCCATGGAGCGCCTTTCTGGGCGCAAGAACACTGGGAGGGGAAAATGAACTTTCTGCAAGCTTGGCATATGGATACCAAGGATAAAAATGGACAACGCCAAACAATCGTACTGCCTTTGATGGAGTTTACTTTAGCAGCGTTAATTAACTTTAGAGTCTTTGTCTAGAGTGGACATTTTAGAAAGCTTTGCTGCATCATCTTCACAGCCGACGCGAGACACTGCAGACCAAAATACTCTTCTCACTGGTGAAGATTAAAAAAACAGCCTAGCCTTAAGCACACCCCCATCCTGGCATATAAATGGAGACTGGGGAATGCTTTAAACAGCTAGATTAGCGGATTTAGTTTGTTGGTAACGATGCTAAATAATTTTTCCAGTATCCCAACCCTTCCATCCCTTGTTCCATTTTTAATTTAAGGCGAATTCAAATATATTTTGCGAAAGCTTACGCCGGCGACGGACGCATAAAAAATTGACCGCCTGAACGTTTAACCGAAGACAAAACGAAGTATAGGACGCGATTTTTCAACAACTCCACCAGCATAATGAGCGCAAAAGGATCCATCCGGGGATCGTGAAGCATGCTAGAAATAATGATACAAAATGCTTTCCCGCAACGATTTGCTTCTTGCCGGACCTTCTGGTCTGGCCGGAGTGCCACAACCACGAGGGAGAGAAAATAATCAAGAATTGATGCTAATAGCGATGCTCAAGTACATGGGCACATGGGCACAGAAAAAAAAGAAACGCGAAAAACCTGCCTTGAAATGAGAAATACCCACCCGTGTCGGAACCTGGGGCGCAAAGATGCGGGAATTTGCAAGTTAACCTTCGCGCACCGCACCCTTTTCTTACTCTCCTTGGGTAAAACAAAAAAGAAAAAAAATCTCCCCCTCACCATCTTCCAAAGATGCGTTCCAGAACATCATTGTGATAAAAAAAGTAAACAACCAGAAACCCTGGATCTGGCCCAACGAAGCGACCTAGATGAAAAAAGTTTCGATTGTTTTCCGATATCATATTGGCGTTATTGGAAGGAGGCGGCGTAGGGTGTAGGGGGGGGGGGGGACAGCCCGGAATGCAAAGCCTAGCAGACCACAACGGATGGGAAAAAAACGGGGCGTTAGATGCTTGTAATGCAATCGAAAGCATGTTCAACGCCTACTGTATACCTGATTTTGTAAGCATTTTCGGTTATGTGCTGTTTAAAATTTCAAAGGGTGTGCCTCAACACGTTCCCGAGATTTTTTTTTTTTGGGTCTGACAATAATGGCACGTTGAGCATCAACAAGTAGATTACCATCGCCAAACCAAAGTTTGTGCCCATTTTCAAATGTAATCGCTTTCTCCCCATCCCCCACAGGCCAATAAAGCGAAGAATGTGAACCGCACGCTGCATGGTATACACGAGCGGAAGCAGGCCGCATTCCACGAGCGTAGCCAGCTGAAGTACGCCCGACGGCTCGTCGTAAAACTTGGCAGTGCTGTCATAACGCGCGAGGACGAACACGGTCTAGCCTTGGGTCGGTTGGCCTCGATTGTCGAGCAGGTGGCCGAGTATCATGTCGAGGGCCGCGAATGTATCATGGTGACGAGCGGTGCGGTCGCGTTCGGCAAACAGAAGCTCACCCAGGAGCTGCTCATGTCCCTGTCGATGCGCGAAACGTTGTCGCCGACGGATCACACTCGCCAGGATGCTGGAACCTTGCTGGAACCGAGGGCTGCCGCTGCCGTCGGGCAGTCGGGTCTGATGTCACTGTACGATGCGATGTTCGCCCAGTATGGCATCAAAATTGCACAGGTTCTGGTCACGGAACCGGACTTCTACAACGAGGAAACGCGCAAGAATCTGTTCAGCACGCTCTCCGAACTGATCAGCCTCAACATTGTGCCCATTATCAACACGAACGATGCCGTCGTGCCGCCAATGTTTATCGTTGATCAGGAAGTGTCGGCGACGGGGAAGAAGCGTGGCATTCGCATCAAGGACAACGACAGCCTGGCCGCCCTGCTCGCGGCGGAAATTCATGCCGACTTGCTCATCCTCATGTCGGACGTGGACGGCATCTACAACAAACCTCCGTGGGAAGATGGCGCTCGGCTGATGCATACCTACACGGCCGGCGATAAGAACCTGATCAAGTTTGGCGAGAAGTCGAAGGTGGGTACCGGTGGCATGAACTCGAAGGTAATGGCTGCGACCTGGGCGTTGGATCGTGGGGTGAGCGTGGTGATTTGCAACGGCACGCAGGACAAGGCTATCAAGAGTATACTTACCGGCCGCAAGGTGGGAACGTTCTTCACCGAATCCGACACGGAGAAGACGACTCCGGTAGAGCAGATAGCGGAAAATGGTAAGCCAGGTGCCAATGGACATAGGAAGTATCGTAAACTCACACTGGAACTTTACTCGTTGTTCTTCTAGCCCGCAGCGGTAGCCGAGTACTCCAGAATCTCACAGCGAACGAACGCGCACAGGCCGTAAATACACTGGCTGATTTGCTTATTTCGCGCCAATCACAAATTATGGAGGCAAACGCAAAGGACTTGGAGGAAGCGAAAAAGTCCGGACTGGCGAAGCCACTTCTTTCACGACTTTCGTTGACTCCTGCAAAATTGGAAAGTTTGGCCAAGGGACTGAAACAAATAGCGGACGACAGCCACAGAGTAAGAAATATTCATTTTCAGAGGCTGCTTCGTAATGTGTTTCTTTTTTTCTCAAATACTTCTTCGTGTTTTTCTCTTTCTATCACCCTAGAACGTAGGACGCGTTGTCAAGCGCACAAAACTGGCGGACGGTCTCGAACTGAAGCAGGTCACCGTCCCAATCGGTGTACTGTTGGTCATTTTCGAATCCCGCCCGGACTCCTTGCCACAGGTGGCCGCTCTTGCGATGGCATCGGGCAATGGATTGCTTCTGAAGGGTGGTAAAGAGGCGGCCCACAGCAACCGCGCCTTGATGGAGCTCGTCAAAGAGTCTTTGACCCCGACGGGAGCTGCCAACGCGATCTCGTTGGTGTCGACACGCGAAGAAATCAGCGATCTCCTGTCGATGGACGATCACATCGATCTGATCATTCCACGTGGCTCGAGTGATCTGGTGCGCAGTATCCAGGAGAAGGCACAACACATTCCGGTGATGGGACACGCGGAAGGAATCTGTCATGTTTACGTCGATCGAGAAGCAGATCTGGACAAGGCTCTCAAGATCATTCGCGACTCCAAGTGTGATTATCCGGCGGGTAAGTGTTTCTGGGTTTTATTATCAGAGAGCTTTCTTCCAAATTTCTCAAACTACTTTCTGCCTCTGCTTAGCCTGTAACGCAATGGAAACGCTGCTCATCCACGAGGATCTACTGCAGAACAGTTCCTTCTTTACCGATGTTTGCAACATGCTGAAGCGCGAAGGTGTCAAAATCAACTCCGGCCCCAAGCTAAACCAGCTGCTAACGTTCGGTCCACCTCAGGCGAAATCGCTCAAGTTCGAGTACGGCGCACTGGAGTGCAGCATCGAGGTGGTGAAGAACCTCGAAGAAGCAATCGATCACGTCCATACGTACGGCAGCGGCCACACGGACGTTATCGTCACCGAAAATCGTACGTAAACCCCAGTGACTATTTATACGCTGTGAAGATTTAGTGACACCAAAGCATAACTCAACTTCCCGTCTTTTTTTAGCATCATCGGCCAACTACTTCCAGAACAACGTGGACAGTGCCTGTGTGTTCCACAATGCCAGCAGCCGCTTTGCCGACGGGTTCCGTTTTGGACTCGGGGCTGAGGTTGGCATCTCGACTGCCAGAATTCACGCCAGAGGACCGGTCGGAGTGGAGGGACTTCTGACGACGAAATGGATTCTGAGTGGTGTCGATCACACGGCTTCGGAATTTACCGATGGGTCACGTGCGTGGCTTCATCAACAGCTGCCCACCGATGCGTAAATGTAGCATGTAGTCCTCGCTCGCTTCAAACACTAGCCACCGTGCTCCAGTTCGTGCACGTTTTTTTCCACCGAACATTATTGTCCATTTAAATTTTCACTTTGAACCCACCCGCATCGAGCGTGTTGCTCTAGAGAAATGTAAAAAGCGCTCTTGTACAATCGAATAAACTCAATTAATTATCCTTACCCTATCATATTAGCACGTCGCTAGTGGAACATAATCGTTTCGTTCCGCCGTGGGAATGTGGGCCACACAACGGATAGTGTTTGTGTTGCAAATTAAATAAAAGCCGCCTGTAAATAACGATAGTTTAATTTTTGCGTTTCATTCCTTCCAACCGCCACCATCATCATTGCCAACCCGTTCACGATGTGGCTGAATATAAAAAATAAATTAATTTTATTCGTGCCTAATGAGCGTGCCATAAATTACACACCACCATTTCGATCTGCCGAACTATGGCCGAAAAGGATGGCAGCAAACTTGGAAGAAAGGCCACTGGATGGTTGTACATATTTCGCTTCATTTAATCCTCGCTGCAATGTTCCCGGGCATGCAAGCAGATGGAGGAAAAATAATTACACGAATGCTACGAGAGGAGCTCATACTTAATTCCCTACCAACGAGGGCTGCATTATTGGTGCGTCACGCATCCAAAAACTCGCATCACAATGAACTCGCTTTGCCACGTCATACAGTGTTAAAATATTAATCTTTATTTGCGATAGTCATACATCGACAATGTCAGAGTAACACGCAAGCACAAAAAGGGACCAAAGGTTTCCCGTTCGATCATGTATACAATATTTACATCTCCTTCTCGACCCCGTTTCTAGCCACTTCCACTTCCGGAACCGAAGTGGAACGTGTTTGCACAGTTAAACAGTAAATACGTAAGTAGTGTTATCACATCATCCGACACATTGTGTTCCACCCCCGATGGGTTGCCACCCACTCACTGATTGTCAAACTCGGACAGATCGAACACGGGCATTTCGAGCGGCGCCAGCGTGGACAGATTGTCGTGCAGTAATCCACCGTCTCCATGCTTTTGTACACTCGATCCACCTTGATTCGTACGGCCCACGGAATCGGTATCGCCGTTGCCACGCTCGGAAGTGCCCGATTCCCGCTCCCGCTCGTAGAAGCGTATTTTTTCTCGTAGCTCTTCGTTTTCTGTGGCATATTCGTCCACGTTTTGTGACATGCGCTGAATGAGAATGTGTAACGAGTGGTTGAGCGTGATCAGATCGTTCACCGTCTTCGTGCCAACGCCATCCGTGTGGCCAGCCGATTGATTCGCGGCGTAGCCTCTGCTAAGCGCATCCAGCAGCCCATCGGTGTCGTCTAGATTGTGATAGATTGCAACCTGTAGCTCGTGGTGTTTGTCCATCTTTTCAATCTGCTGTGCCAAGAATTCTGGATTCTTCCGTTGCTGATAGTCGAGCGCACGAAGATAGCGATCGTACTGCTGCTTTTTCGCTTGCAGCCATTCGACCTGCTTTAGGTGATATTTTCGCTGTAATTGCAGTGATTCCTGTACCACCATATTCGTTTGCAACTTAAGCGCTTCGTTGAAGTGAAAAACGGCCTTCCGATGGCATTCAATAGCATCGTCAAACCGACGACTCTTTGCACAATTCTCCGCTCTCCTACCGTATACGTGAGCCTGTATGAAAGAAACAATCAACATGAGAGATACATTCACACCTCCAAAGTGATTTACAACACTAGAAATTACCCTGTTTAGATGTGAATTTTCCATCGAAGCTTCGAACGCACCAGCGCGTAAACAAACTTTCACAAAGGGCGCCTACTTTGTTTTCGTCCCAAACAGCTGATTTTGGCATTTGTCATGCAGTGCTGCCAAACGTATCACCCACAATTCTACTGTCACTGCTATTTCGCCACATTGTCGTGTTTACGTGTTTTTATTTCTCACATCCAGTGTGTTTTTTAATACCTCCCGGAGTTTTTGCAATCGCGCGCGAGTTTTGGCTCGTGCTCGTTTTGTGCTGAGTGTGTGTTTGCTCGTGAGGCGTAGCTTCGTTCTTAAAGTGCATTTATTGTGGAGTATGAGGACCGTTCGAATAAAAATCCTTCGCACCAGTTCTCCCACCAAGCACCCTAGGTGATAAGCGGAATCTCTGTTGTTTTGAAATTGAGATCAATTGAACGTTACACACTCGTCCCCTCCAATCGCTTGCAAACGCACACCCTACAACCCTGCAAGGAGCAAATAATGTGTAGGGACGAAATTTTAGCCCAACTGACCGAGCTGTTCGGCGAGTACATCGAACAACAGAGGATCGTTGCTACGATCGAAAAGTATGGGGAACGTAAGTAGGCCGAAGCTTAAGAAACACTTTTCGAGTTGGTGACCTTCGCTAATCTTATCTACTTTCCCCACTACGTCGGCCAGTTAACGCTTGCATCGAAGCGCTGCTGAAGGAGGAAGGGCAAATGTCCTCGTCTTCGACCTCGGAGCAGCAGCAACAGGCGGTTGTCGATGCGGGAGTCACGATACCAACCGACAACGTGCTATACGGACCCGACCCGTCGACTGGTGCTACGCGCAAAATGACTAGCGCGTCTACAAAAACCAACCCATCGGAAATGCCGCCCAGCTTTGCCTCGTTCTTGCAAAAGGGAAGCTTTCCGTCACAGGTACAGCAGCCAGTGCCGAGTTACCAACGACAAGGACGTAGGCAGATGCCTCCGGAACAGCCGGAAAACTTTCAAAACATCCTCGATATGGTGGCCCAACGTTATCGCGTGATGGTACTGATGCGTGGCGTCCCGGGCAGCGGCAAATCGTACCTTGCGCGAACACTTGTCGACCGGACCTCGGGCGGCGACTATCGTAATCATATTTTCAGTACCGACGACTACTTTATGGTGAACGGGGTGTACAAATTCCAGCCCGACGCGCTAGATGCTGCGCACCGGTTCAATCAGCAAAACGTGCAGTCGAAGGCACGTGATGGATGGAGCCCGATCGTGGTGGACAACACGCATGTGCAACTGTGGGAGATGTTCGCGTACGTACATATTGCGGCGGACCATGGCTACTACCTGGAGATACTTGAACCGACCACGCACTGGAAAACCCACAGCCGCAGTCTGGCGATACGCAATACGCACGGTGTGCCGGAACCGAAGATCAGGAGCATGCTGCAGAAATTTGAAAAGCTCACATCCATCAATGAACTGTATCGGTTGTGTAAGCTCGAACACACCCTGTATATTCCGGCCAAAATGCGTCACTATCCTATCGTGCCGGGTGATCTCTTCGTTCCCGGCACACAGCCCGTGCAACCCGAAGATCAAACCATGGACCAATCGCAGCAGCGTTCATTTAACTGGGGTGGAAATTGGGAAGACATAACAAAAACATCAAAAAGCACTGCCGGAAAAGTATCCCGTGGTCCTGCCGGTGGTGCTGGTGGACTGTCGGCGATTCCTCCTCCAAAACCACCACGAGATCCACAGAAAACTGGCACACCTATTAAACGTTTGACGGCAAGTTTGTCGCACACCATGACGAAGGATGACGGTGATGTCGGTGCCGCTGGTGGAGGAAGAATTCCACTGGAGCATGACTTTTCTTGGGACTTTACTGACGACTGGCGAAATGCGGACACAAACTGGAAACCTTACGATACGGAGAGCAATCAGTTTTGGGGACAAACAGAGAAAGAAAAACAAAAGACGGATCCATTGGCGCTGGAAGCACAACCACAGCGCAGCACGAATCCACACTACGAACCGATCACCGAATACCTGATATCGAGCGTAAAGGAACCAACAAAAATACCCGACCCACCAAAGTCACCGGCGCTTCCGGCAGAAAAAGCGTCCCAGAAAAAGGCAACCGATAAGAAACGCATCGTCCTCACCAAGCACAAGCGTGGCTGTGTGAATGAAAATGCAAGCTTTTCTGAAATATGTAACCTCTACCCGAAGGTACCGGAAGCGTATCTGTGGGACCTGTTCGAGAAGTGTAGCGGCGATGGCGATTGGGTGGCGAATTTGCTGCTCGAGGAACAAAAGTTCGAGAACTTTGAGAGCGCAGTCGGGATAGGAAACACGAGCGACACGATGACCGCAGTCGATAGTTTAACCCAAACGACAACCAAATGGAACCTGCTCGAGTGTAACTGCAGTGAACCGGTACCTAAAGCTGTACCAACAGAGGGATCAACTCCACTCGACGCGGAACATGTATCGGATGTGATCCTGCAGTCGTGTAACAAGCCGCTTTCGGGATATTCATCCACACAGTCACCGCGGGAAACGATGCAACGACCGGGCCGGGGACAGCTACGAGAAAGTGTGCAAGCGGCGAAGCGTGAAATCGAAGCGCGGTTTGTGGTAGGCAACGAACATTTTTCCGAATCAATACAAAAGCTTCGTCTCGCGCGCCGTATCGTCCCGGCTGAAGAGTCACCACCTGGCGAGCTGATGGATGTCGATGGTCCGGCAGAAAAGGCGACCGATAGTGAAGTGGTCGAACTGCGACTCGGTGTGGAGCTAGTGCAGCAGCTGCACGCCATTTTCAAAGACAAACACTGCCCGAAATCGCTCGAACTGGACGATCTCAACTCAGATCGAACACGTGTCTTCATGGCGACGGAAACGGCAGAACAGTTGTATCTACTGTTTCTCGATTCACTCTACAGCTATACGGAGGAGGAGAAGCTGTTTAGTCTCCGCGAGGACGCACGTATGGCACAGTTGATGCAGACGGAGGAAAAGTATCCCGCGCTATTCAAACCAACCGATCCGTCCGGTGAACCGAATCTGAAAGACATCATCGAAATGGAGCAAGCGCTCGCGGCGTACCAGAAAGAGACAAACGTCACCTGGCAAAAGTCCGGTCTGCCCGATCTCGCCCAGCAGATGTCGCAGCAGAAACTGAAGGAGATGTTCCCGCATGTCAATGGGGACGATCTCGTACAGATACTGGCTGCGCACAACAACCGCTTCGACGAGACGGTTCAGGTGCTGAACGCGTCCATTCCCGAAACCGTTCGGAAGCAGATGCTCGAGCAGCAGGAACTGTTGAAGCAGCGTGCCGAAAACGAGAAACAGAAGCTGCTCGATCTATTCAGTGCACCCGAGTACGGGGCGCCATCGCCGACGGGGTCGGCCAGTCTGTCCGGCGAGGAAGCAATCAACTTCCATCTCATCAAGGCGGAAGAATGCCGCAATCTGGCCCAGCATCATTTCGACCTCAAGAACGAGTGTCACGTTAAGACGCGGCAAGCGATACAGCGCAAAGTGCCGGGGCTGGCGGACTACTATTCGCAGATTGCACGACTCCATCGCACCAAGATCGACATGTACAACAGTCGAGCGTCGAACTGCATCATGGAGGTGCACAAGCTGAAGCTCAACAATAAAGAAGTGCTCGATCTGCACTACCTCCACTCGCCAGAAGCGCTTCGCTGTTTGGAGCTGTTCCTTGCCGAGCATGCCGAGAATCTACTCAACTCCCAGCAGCGCTTCAAGACGCTTTACATCATCACGGGCCGGGGTCTGCATTCAGCCGACGGTAAACCCATCATCAAGCAGCGTGTGAAAGCGATGTTGAGAGAGAAGAATATAAGGTGAGTGATGGAAAGACGCATTTCTTGTTAATTTTTCATTCATAGCTTCTGAGGCATGTAACTAGGCAGATACTCGTAAATTCAAGGACCATTACCAATGAGGTGCCATTTTATCTCGCACAGGTACACCGAGCTAAATCCCGGTTTCCTCAAGATTAAACTGAACAAACGGGACGATCTGGAGCAACTATTCTTAACAACTGGACCGTACTAATGGCCCACTAATAGCTCTGCCACCGACGGACACATATGGAAGTGTACTTAGAAGCTATCGTCAGATGTTAACTGAAACGCACAACACCTTACGCTACACGCTGCCCAGTGTAGTACAAAACCATAAGGGTAAGGGATGAACCCGATGTACCTGATTGTAAGTCATGAGTCATCTGTGAGTCATTTAGTACTGTACAACGCAGAAGGGCAATCTTAGATTTGACCATAGGCTATTAGCTGATAGGATTCAAAGGGAACGGTGATATGGGTAACACCGACTTGATTTAGACTAATTTGAATGCCGTGCTATAGTATCAAATAAACTTTTAATAGAAAAATACCTCTTTTCGGAAGTAAAAATTACTCCTTTTTCAAACCAGCTGGACTGTACGATTGCTTGCGGCGTGTTTCGAGCATATAATTTTGCCTTTCGAAAGCGGTCCGGTTCATGTTCCACATCCGTTCCCGTTGCCGGTTTCGAACGTTTTTCTCTTCCTCGGCCGTAACGTAGTGGAATGTGTTATTCGAATATACGCTTACTGGGCTAGGTATTCTAACCTGGGGAAGCAGTTTCTGTGTCTACGCAAGAAGAAAATGATTTATGCACTATATTCTTGGGGACCAAATGCCGCTCTAATGCATATGTAATCTATTCTTACCATGGTACAATTATACGAACTGCGCGATACGGTTCGCCCGTTGGCGGGAACGGATGGATCATCCGTAAGAAAGCATAAAGTTTGAGTGCTCAACGAAAATTTTGATACCTTCTTGTATTTCCTGCAAAGACCGAGTTCGAGATCCAGGCCCGCAAGAACCAAATATCATAATCAACACAAGTAAATTACAAAATCAACATTTTGCTTACCAAAGATTATCGAAGTAAATATGGTTTGCCATCTTTTTCGCGCAGATTCGCTGCTCCGGTAAGTATGTCAACATGCGTTTCAGTAAATCGATCCCAGACGCATGCATCAACGGAAGCCGTTGCTGCATTTCCATCGGTTTGCGTTTCGGAAAGCCTAGGTTGCATGTGTTTAGGGGCCGAAACCTGTTCAGGGTAGTTTGTGATGGCGAACCAAGCAGCGAGTGAATCTCATCGAGCATTTGCAGTTCACTTTCTCCTTGAAATAGGGGGTTGAGGGTTAGCAATTCCACAAAGACGCACCCCGCCGCCCACACGTCTATCTTTGGACCGTAGTAACCCAAAGATAGCATACACTCCGGTGCGCGGTACCATCGGGTGGCTATGTATATGGTAAACGGTGGACCATCCCTTATACGAACAGCACTTCCAAAGTCTGCCAGTTGCAATATTTCCCTCTGAAAAATAATTGTTTGTTGTGCTCAAGAGAGATGCTCTTTTGCGTGGTTAGCATTTTACGACCACTTACGCTGCCCATTAGTCCGGAGGACAGGTTTACCAAAATGTTTTCTGGTTTCACATCGCGATGGAATATTCCGTTTACATGCAAGTAATCCAGCGCTTGTACAATCTGAAACATCATCTTTCGGACGCGGTTCTCCGACAAGGGACGCTTTCTGTTCGCTATGTACTGATACAAATTCATGTCCATTAACTCCATGATTAAAGTCATAGTATTATTTTCCCTTTAAATGTGACAAATATTGAAAATCAAATCAGCTTAGCGTTATCCTAAAGTATACCGTATCGCGCCCCATTCAACTTACAGTACATAGTCGCTCACGAAAGATATGTTGGGATGTCTGGGAAGGGACCGCAACAGATGAAGTTCTGCAAAGACAGCCTCGTCGCTCACACACGAGCAAGGATCAATTAGTCGTTTGGCTGCGTAGCGCTTCCCCGTTTCACTGCTACGTACGAGAAACACTTTCGAATATGCACCGCATCCTATTGATTTCAACACCTCGTATCCTGAAAGTATAAAATTATATAAGATATTTATTTCGAGGCCGAATCTAAACGCCCTGTCCAGCACCTGACAGAACGATACTGCTCATCTTCGGGGATCAATTCTAGAAACGGGGAAAATCTAGAAAGATTCTGAAATAAGGACACTGGCGAAGCAACGAACTGGCTAACTAATATCGTAGCGAAATAAAACTCAACCAATGTACACTAAGATTTACTCGCTTATTTTATTCTCACTCATTTGCTACTGTTTAACGGATATACATGTTTCCTTCACAAATGATTTTGAACACGAAAGGCACGACGTTCCCATGGTTACGAAGTACTCGTAATCACTTAACGTTATGTAGCAATTGGAATGAAACTAAACCACATGGTGGTATATCCTTCGACTGCGATTAACTATTTCGCACCTGCTGCTTATTCGATAGCACAAAACATGGTACAAAATGTTTCTAATGCCTTAATGCTAACTTACACAACTGCTACCTTTACTTGCTCAAGGCATATTCTCTTTCTGGTCCTCTTTATCGTACAGCAATGCTCGATTCCGTATCGATCGGCGGAACAAGTTTCCTTTAGATTGAAATTCTTTCTTTGGTGGTGTCTCCAGGAACACGTCCTCAAAAATCGTTTCCAGATTCAGGCGACTCCGGCTACCGTTAACGTCCGGTGGCGTCAATCCGATGCGGGCATGTATTTCGTCCAGCGTCACATACCCCTCAGCTGGTAGCCGACCTTCAATGCTAGCAGATGCGTCGTGCGGTGTATCGTACACAGGTGTGCTGCATCCGACGTAGCTTCGTCCAGATTTCGACATCGCGTTTGGCGACTCAAACAGTTCCAACTCGATCGGCGATAGTGATCGTGCCGAGGGCGACATCGAAAACGGCGGCATTTCGTCCAGCAGGGATCCGTCCACGGCAGCACCGCTGAACGGAACTGTACCATCGTCCGATCCGTTGAACGGAGATAGGTAGCCTTCCTCGTCGGACGACGACGTCGACGAGGACTCATTATCCTGTGAAAGTACGGTTGGCGTTTTCCTGGTGCCGTACCTAGGCGGCGTTGTGACTTTATTCATGACCGTTAATAGCAGCCTGGGCAGGTAACGCCTCTTCGTTTAGTTTACTCGTTTAGCGAAGCACTTCACAGAACTGGGTAAACTTAGCTGCATTCAACGACGCCGCCAAACTTCGCGGGTACAACAAATTGAACAGGTAAAATCGTAAACGAAAATGGAAATGCAAACAAACGACGTGATAAGAAGAGTTGAAAAAGTATCGGTTCACATTTTTGGCAATCCTTTGAATTTGTTTGACATTTCTTCCAAAGAATTTCGTCAAAATGGCATGTTTCAGGGAAATAGACCTCTATATCACCGAAAGGTTGATATACAAAAAAAAAACTGTTGATTAGTTCATCAAGAGTGTTACTTACTTAAATACTTTATACTTATTACTGTTTTGGAATGTTTCTGATTTATGGAAATCAGAAGATCATGGAAAATACTAAACAATCCAGTGTATTTTTACTCTTCCGCTTTACAATTAGAGCACTGTTGCGGAGCGGACCACACGAAGATTTCTCTCCGTTGCATTTTTTCGAACTTTATTAATAGTTCAATAACATAAATATGCTTCTCATTCTCATAAATTGTTTCTATCTAATTTGGATTCGCTTTTTAATGGCTTCTAAAAGTATATGATTGAACCTGTCGACCATCCAGTCACCTTGATTTGTCAGTTGTGACATTTCAGTCTTCTTATTCTTTTCTAAACACAACAAAAAACATAAGGAAGGTCTGAGCTTTTTCTTTAATTTTTTGTTTCCTCGAGCAGGCGGAGCGCACGTCCCGTCGTTCTTGTGAATTAATTAAAAAACGTAAGCAAAAAGTGATAAAAATCAACCCACCTTCGCTGCTGGGAGCGTAACATTTCATTTTTTTACTCAATTTACCATACGATCTGAATCAGTGATTAAATCCTGTCCCGAACTGCCGTCACAACATAGCAGACTTTGCTGACAAACGTAAATGCGTCTGTATAACTTTCTGTATAGTACCTGCTGACCTGCGTTGCACGTTTACTTCCGTGGTCGTCAATCCTTCGAGGTAAGATACGGTCGCGCGGACCAACAAACATTCCCTGACCGTGCCTCGTCAGCAAAAGTTTGGCGTGCCTCTTTTACTGCTGCTCAACAACAACACAAGTGATAGTGCCCGTCATCCCGTCAGCACCAACCCACACCCAGCCAGACAGAAAGTTGTGTCTATTGATCCGGGGCGAAAACGGCAGCTGTGCAAAGAAACGCAAATGTTGCGTTAAAGGGCAAACTCCAATTCGCGTCCCACCGGGAGCAAATGTCCGGCTGGAGTGAGATTAAAATAGCACTCGTTATCGATTTATGTGGCAGTATCGATTTTGCTCAGATTGTACTGAGATAATTCATTCGTTTTTGCTTTGCCTCTTCTCTTTCCATACCTGGATCAGCGCTGGTTTGTTCGTTTGCCCATGTATTTGCCTTAAACGGAAGCTTCCGCCTATCGCCAGAAGAAGAACGACGAAAGGGGAACGGGTCCCGCGACGTACAAAGACTGATCGATAGAGGAAGAAAGGGCTATCCTATCTGTCTGGCCCTTAATTGATATGTAAATAGTGGACAAAACGAGGCATCGCACAAACTCGAACCGAAGAAATCGTCCCAATCGTCCAATAACAAGTGGCACAGCGGAACGCGGAAACAGGCAATCAGCTCGTGCATATCCCAGTAAGGACAACCCAGCAGCAAAGGCATCAAAATTGACAGACTACAAATGCCCAGAGGTAAACGTCGTCTCGCCATAGACATGCGGCCCAGCGAAGAAGACCAGCAGTCGACCAAGCGGCAACGAAATAGCTATCAAAGGTAAACAGAAACCGGGTTTCCTTAGTGCGCGGCGCTGTGCGTGTTCATGTTGGTACAGGATGATTCAGGACATCGTCATGTACAGAATTAATCATCTTTATGAAATTACGTTTAAATCGTACGCAACAGTTTTCAAGTATTTCCCACGTATTCTGTCGCTTCCCTTTGGCCAGCGAAACCCTGAAACGTACGTAGGATGCTACGCTGGCTGCGGTCGTTGAGTTTGTGAGCAGCATGGCGCGTCTTTTTTATAAAAAGATCAACATGATATTTATAGCACACGCCTGCTGGGCACGGTCCGCACAGTGTCGTGGACCGTATGCTTTTCTTCCTAATTTTCACTTTCCATTTGTCAGCGAAACATCATCGTCGAAACAGCGATAGAGCGAAACGTCTACGAAAGTGTTTTCGCAAATATTTCCCTGCTTACCGCGACGGTGCACGATAAAAGTGATAAGCCGCGGTTTGTGTAGCATTTCGAAACTCGGTTTCGCGCGCCGCCCGATGTGTGCGGAAGGAAGAAGTGACTGGTTGTGTTAGTGCGTTTCACCATTAATCTGCCGCAATGGGTGACGGAATGTACAGCTGCGTGTGGGATATGCATTTTTGTTGCGTAGGAACGGGGAAAAAGACGACACTAATTTGTGATGTGTGTTTCTTCGGCAGCTCGCGGCGCTACAGCAAATCGGAAGATGCGTTCAACCAGAAACGATGTCTCACCTGGTTCCGGGAGTACACCACACCGGACGATCCGGACACTTTAGGTAAGCCCCATTGGGAGGTACAGTGGATGTTAAGTAATCGGAAGCGAAGTAGCATTTTGCACGGTGGTAAACAATGGATCTAATAATAGACTGGCATCGGATGCAGACAACCGCAGCATAGATTTGCTCCTTGTTCCCCTTTTCCGCATTGTCGTTCCGTACGTCCGCTTATATCGTCCATCTGCGTTCTGTTTTGCAGGTCCCGAAGGGATGGAAAAGTTCTGTGAGGATATTGGCGTGGAACCGGAAAATGTGGCGATGCTTGTGCTGGCGTACAAGATGGGCGCCAAACAGATGGGCTTCTTTACGCAGAGTGAGTGGCTGAAGGGCTTGACGGATCTGCAGTGCGATACAGCCTCGAAGGTGCAGTGCAAGCTGGAGTATCTCAGGAGCATGCTAAACGATCCCAACTCGTTTAAAATCATCTACAGATACGCGTACGATTTTGCGAGGGTAAGTGGAGTAGCCAGCCGGTCAAGGCTTGGTTTGTTGGTGTTAACAATGTGCCTTCCGTTTTGCACAGGATAAAGACCAGCGCAGTATGGATATCGAGACGGCGAAGGCGATGCTACAGCTACTTCTTGGCAAGCATTGGCCACTATACGCACAATTTGCCCAATTCCTAGAGCAGTCCAAGTACAAAGTGATCAACAAGGATCAGTGGTGTAATATTCTAGAGTTTTCTCGCACCATCTCCAACGACCTGACGAACTACGACGTTGACGGAGCTTGTGAGTATTTATGTTTTGGTACCGTTTTTCATTCAGTTTCTTTTTTCTATCGTAAAGTTAATTAAGTGACGTACCTTAAAACTATCCAATTCCAGTGTTATACTTCGGGTTTCGGTTCTAACATTTCCATTGAAATATTGTCGTTGTTTGACTATTCCTGGCTGTGCAATTTTTGATAAAATGATGTAAATTGAAAATTAAATTTTTTTGCCACCCGTATTATTTTTAATTTGAACTGTTTTCCCCATTGTCGATAGAATATTAACGTAAATTCAATCGATGAGCATATTTATTGTTTGTTTTTTAGTTGATTTCTCACTAATTCGCTGTATTTACTTTTCCAGGGCCCGTAATGCTCGATGAGTTTGTAGAGTGGTTAAGACAATTGCGCGCCCAGCCAACGATTAGCTGAGGTTTGCTGCACTAGACGCGCGAGCTCCTCGATCCCAAAATTTGCAAGACTACAAAGCACCAGCACCAGAAGCAGAAGGCAGATAACAGGAACAAGAAAAAAGAAAAACACTCCCAACCATCCACGAGCGCGTAACATCAACGCAATCAATTTGAAAGGCCTATCGTTTTCAACCCATCAAACAAACATGCCAGAATCTCCGCCAAAGGTCAGCACAGCGAAAGAGAGTGAGAGATGCCATTACTGCTGGAGGGTCTACTGTACGTCGATGGGGCGCGATTGAAGAAGTGGCCGGATGCGGAGGTGCTACGTAAGGAATGTATCACAAAAATCTTCCCAGCATCAGGCGCTGCTAAACGACGGCCAGTTTTTTTGGCTCTCGTTTTATACGGTTGTGTTCACGTGGAATTCGCTATATTTTTGTAACTTTCACCAAGCTGTTGTCCATTTGTCTCTAAATCCACACTTACGAAGAGGGTGGGGGTTCTCCTCAGTACCAACCTCCGTCGGCGACAGTAGCCTCAAACGACACCAAAAACAAGCACAAGAAATAGTTCTTCTGCAATATTTTATTTCTTTCGCCCCAAACACTGCACAACCATCCTACCACCAACCGTTCCGTTGCATTATGCAATAAATAATGAATTAGACTTAATACAATGATAGAATGAGAATCTAAACGGGAGGAGAGATTGCGCGCGCGCGTTAGCAAGGCAGCAAGAGAGAGAGGTTCAATAAACAAAATTGTGAATGATAGAACAACGGAATTTAGCGGCACCCGTGATCATGCTTACAACTTTCGTCAAACAACAGTGCAGTGGTAACGGGTGCCCGGTTCACGTACGTACGGCAAGTTTATATTTATAATAAACAGCTTCCTTTGACTGGCGAGCGCAAACGTGCACCGACGTTTGTGTGGAAGTGAAGCAAACTTGTCTAGCTGAAGATAAAAAACGAACTGATATTCCAATAACGAGAAAACAGTAATCAAACAATAGCGGATCGTGAATTAATTAAGCCGAAGGAGTAGGCATAAACATACAACAGTCGATAGTCGAAAAATACCAACACTACCAATATCGAAAGCAAGACAACGGTAGGCAAATCACTATACTCATCAAAATCAAACTAAAAGCAAGGCAAAAGGCGTCGCAAAGTAGCGTGACGGATGGAAATCGAAGCTCGGAAATAATAAGCATAATAAAAGTCCAAACATACTTTATCTCTTGAAACACAAAGATCAAGTGGCGCGTTCATTGCACAATCGTACACCTGTTTCGTTTTTTATTTGCAGTATCGATCCGCTTTCATCTTGCTACGACGGTCGAGTAGTGCCTCGTGCAACGTCCCATCGTCCTTTGCCTTCTTCAAGACTACCTTGTCCTCGTTGCTGACGCGCAGTTTTTTATCTTGAAACTTCTGGAACTTTTTCCTGTGTAAGGCAAGCAGAAAGTTAATTATTGTACTCGCCAGCCGTTTCGTCGAACTTACACATAATTTATCTCGACCTGGTCGAGATTGCCCGACTCTTCCACTGGTAGTTCCTTGCTGGAAATGTCTTCCCGTCCAGCGCAGCTCCTGATTACACACACCTCGTCGCTGCCCACCTTCTTCTTCAGTGCCACCAGCGCATCGTCCTCCGGATCGATCGACACAAAGCATCCGTTCGCAGCTAGCAGTGCCGTCTTGCCCTGATCGAACACCGGTTCGAACTGTTCCAGTGCCGACACGGCATCCGAGCGGCCCGTGACCATGCCGTCTTTTTCCACCTTCAGGTACTTCCCGTAACCGGACTTGAAGGCTACCTTCTGCTCATTGATCAGAACCGCACTAAAAATCTCCTCCGGATCCGGTGGATCACCTTCGCTGTGTGGTGCACCCAGCGTGAAGAGTCCATTGTCCAGTGCTTTCACGTACGCCTGCTTGTCAAACTGCAGCGCAATCGAGCCAGTAATGTCGCTTGTTTTGGTCACCATCCACCAGCCACCGTGCTTGACCGCATCCGTGTCCACGACGAGCGCCTTTTTCGCTTCCCTATCCTTCTTGTCCTTTTTGTGCTTTCGCTTGGTGCCCCTGGGGAAAAAGATGTACTGCAAACACGTGCACACTAGATACATACTTCGCAGCAATACTTACTTTGAACTTTCCCCTTTAAGAACAAGTTTGCTAACTTTGGCTTTTTGATATTCGGACATTTTTAGCGCTTTGTGTACAATTGGAGCCAGAAGTAAACAACTCCGCAATTTGACATCCGATTTGTTTTCGTATGTAGTATGCGTTTATACGAGATGATCGAGCATTTTGCGAGCTATGTGTTTGGCGATGACTTTTTTTTTGGCGATGAAATTAGCTCCAGCGCGCTTTGCATCTCGCTCGCGCAATTCGAGCTGCCTATCCTCGCCGGCGATCCAAATGGACGTTTGTTCGAAATTCGGAAATTCTGGATCTCTGGCTTGCTCTGTCTGGATCGAACAACTGGGTTTCACTATGGACTTTAGGGCCGCTTCGAGGTCAAATTAGGCTCCCGGGTCTTACATTTCTGAGCAGTGCCGACTGTGCCAAATTGTGTAG